>MDKI01144546.1:0-104738 GCA_005239505.1 Nicotiana paniculata | reverse complement strand
AAAAAAAAAAAAAAAAAAAAAAAAAAGAAGAAGCATGAGCAGCTGTGTAGTAGCAACAAATATGGGTCATTGGGCATCAAATTCTCCAACTAAAACTATGGGATTGGACTTTGACCATATTAAATTCAGGGATCCTTACACAAATAGTCGGTCATATTTATTGTTTACTTTTTTTAACCGTACCATAGATTATACATTGAATATACATAATTATACATATTTAATACATAAACTATGCATATATTATATATTCGCTGACTATTTTTAGTTTAAACAATTGGATGGACAGCTATTTGGGTTAATTCTTCTTAAATTCTTCGACTGAAAAACGTAAAAAATATAGAAAGCAATTGTGTAGCATTGGATTGATCTCGAACATTTATCATCAATGCAACGCCTTCTACCGGTGGCCCCAAGAGCTTTTGTCTTTAAGTGGTCCCAGGAATATATATATGTATTATTTTCAAGGTATATAATATATATATATAAATATTTTTTCTAAAGTTACTGAGTGCTCGCGATCCCCTCTTCAACATGAGTCCGCCTCTGTTTAAGCATATTGAATTGTTATATGAGAACTTTATTAATGATAACAACAAAGACAAGATAATTTATTAACGATAAGAATATGAATAAATCAAATATCCCATGAATAATAAAATAAAACAATTTCAAATTTAAACGTTTTCCTATCAAACAAGTTACGCGAGTTCCATAGGGAAAATGGACCACACTGGCACAAGTACACAAACACGAAGAGGGTCCTATTAATATGAACATCGTACAGGGGTAAAGTGGTAATTCCATATCAAATGAGGGTTAGTGGGGAACACAACCGCATATTAACCGAGAAAAAAGGATTTTTATCTCAAGCATAGATAGAGGCAGAGCGGACCCACGTGTACGTGTGAGAGGTCACCGGATCCCGTAAATTTTGGCTAAATCTTGTATATATATACGTATATACTTTGAAAATGATTAATTTAAAGCAATCGACACCCTGAACACTAAAAGCATTTAAAGAGCACTGGTTAAACAAAATAATATGTCCCGTAAAAATTTTGAGTCAATGAATCCAAAAATGGACCATATCACTCGTGTGCTTCCATTTCTCCTAATAAAATAACAATATCATATTCCTTGTACCATATCTCAGACCTTTAGTGGCTCGAATTTTTATATCTAACTAAATAATTAATTTTAATAGTTGATAAAATAAATAAAAATGTATATCACTTAATCATAGTTAAGTATAAAAAATGTATATGCAAGACAATGTCTTAATACTCTTGGACTTACGGTAGTTTGGTAGGGAATATAAGAATAGTACTAACTACTAAATATGGTATATTAGTAATGATATGTTGTGATTATTTTTTATCGATTGTTTGGTTTGATGTACTAAAGGTTTTGAAATGACAATGATATCTTTATATATGCCTATCCATATATTAAAAATTATAGTATTGCTAATGTCATGATTTGTTATGTATAAAAATAGTACTTAATAGGGGCAATATTACCAAAAAAAAAAAGATTAATAGTACAAAAGTGTATACATGTACTCCCTCCGATCCACTTTAATTAACTTTTTGATAGTTTTCATACATACTAAGGAAATCACTTTTTAACACTAATTAACCATGAAATTAAATATATTAACCTTAATTTATTTATTAAAAATAGAACAAATACGCATATGCTCTTTATTCCAAAGGCAACTTTAGAAAAAAGAAGTTAGTTTCTTCTTAATATCTTAAAAAACTAAATATTAAGATATTAAGATAAAAATATTATATTTCCTAATATATCTTACCAAACAACCCCTTAGCATAAACTCTCATACAAATACAAATAAATTTACACCTATCTCTCGTGCGCTTCGTTTTCCGTTAATATTAATAAAATATTAATTATATCATATTTCTTGTGTATAGTGTAGTGTACAATCCCCAACCTTAGTGGATCCCTTGGAATTAAGAATCAGTTATTAGGATCTCTTTTAGTAGCCTTTTCTCTACTAGTAGTATGATGTAGAGTAACCCAATAAAATTGATGGTTGGCTACATATTTGAGGCAAAAAATCATTAATAATAGTCTATGTGTAATTTTGTATGAAATTTGTATTTTTAGTTTTTAACATGCAAAATCATTACCCCTCTGTTTCAATTTAGACGAGTTAGTTTGACTCGGCATGAAGTTTAAGAAAAAAAAAACTTTTAAAACTTGTAATCTTAAAAGCTTAATGGGTCGTTTGGTATGAGGTATAAAGTGGGATAAGATGTAGAATAAAATTTATACCTTGTTTGGTTGGAGGTATAAATTTATACTCTATAGGATAAATTTATACCGTCAACCAAACAAGATATAAATTTAATCCCAAACTTAACCGAGGATATCCCATCTTATCCACCTTATCCCATCAAATGTGGGATTATTTTATCTCATCTCTCATGTAGTATAAATTATTACTGGGATTATAATCCCGAGATAATTTAGTCTGTGTCAACCGTCCCCTAAGGGATAAAAGTTTTGTGGGGTCATGACATTTGTGTGGTTATAAAAGTTTCTCATTAAAGGCAGTGAAGAGTTTAAAGTTGAATTATTTTCAATTGTAGGAATGTGTCATTCTTTTTGGAACATACTAATAAGAAAAGTGTGTCATGTAAATTGAAACAGAGGAAATACTTATTTTCTTGTAATTATATTATTCTACTTTTTTTCTTTTTTTAGTCGTAATATATCCAAACTATTTTAATTTTCTTGAGACAAGATTGACCTGATGTAAAACTGTATCAATCTCAAATTAAGAAGCTGGTTAGCAAAAAAAAAAAAAGTTAAAGAAGTTGAAACAACTAGTACTTGAACTCTTAATACTATTATATAAGCAATATAAGTACTTAAAAAAGTTCTTACCTTATTTATCCCTAAATTGCTATGCTTTTCTCCACTAGCAGTGAGCGCGTGTACCATGACATATAAATATATACACGTGCTTTGGTGAGGAGTTTATGAGCCAGACATCCGTATAGTGCTGAGTGATTGTGAGTGTGTGATGAAGTGGAAATTTGATGCAGACAGCTTGAGTATGTCGATGGCGAGAGTGTCTAGGAATATCATCGTGAAATCATTTATTTGACATGCATACTTGGCATGTAGGCATAAAGATGCATTTTTCCTCATGTTATGTGGTATTGTGACATTCATGGTCTGACATGTGTTGATACTCAACTTTTCCCTATATTATTTTTAAAGTGCATATATATCTTCAAAACAATGCATGAGCATCAATTAATATTTTTTCATAATCTCTGCATTTTTTTAAGGATTTTTTATTAATTTATTCCAGTATATTTATTATATAAAAAATTATTAATTGTATCACAAATGGTTTTATGATAATTTTATTGCTTAATTTTATTATTTATATTTATACTAAGCTTTAATTATTTCATGAATAGACATATCCACATTTTAGGGTTTTAATTGCAATAACTTTGCAATATTAGCTCATGTGTGCATAATTACCTTATTTCACAAGAAAATGATATTTTTGTATTTTTTATAATATTAAGTAATTATTTTAAATCATTTTTTTATACATCAATAGCAGTTTTTATCATTAATTAGCTATTTTATAAATTATTTTATCAAATTAATAGGGTATTTAACAAACAAGCTCTTTTAATTTGACTTAATTTCGGACCTGACCCAAAATATTACCCCCAGCCCAATTAAAATCATAGCCCAATACCCTGACCCAATTTTTAAACCCGCCCAACCCCTCAGATCTAATTCTGGTCGTTGATCTCAAAAGATCAATGGTCCAAGATCTTTTTTTTTTAATTACACCAAACGACCCCTAACCCTAGTCATTTTTTCCCAACCACACCGCCCTTGTTTCCCTCTTCCTCTCTTCTCTCCCAAATTCTCCCTAACCCTAGCCCGCTGTCACCGGAAACCCTTCAATCTAGGGTGTTTCCCTTTGATTTTAGGCCTCAGTCGGCCTTCTATCTTCACTGGTTGTTCGATTTCGTTGTTGTTTGATGGAATCTCAAAGAGATTCAACTAGACTTGGTGTGAAACCTTTCATTTTTCTCGATGAATCTGCTCGTGTTCACCTCTGTGTTTGTGAGTGCTATTATCTTCATGTTTATGGCTTAAATCTATGGTTCCAAACCAGATTTTTTCTCACCTCTGTCATTTTTAAAACCTTAGTCTCTTACTATTCGAGCCGGTTCAGATCTCTATAGATCTAAGATGTTTTTCAGTTTAGCTGATATTTCTCTACTAAAATCTTTTATTTTTTTCTTATTATTAATCGTTTTTTTTTTGTTTTCTCTAAAGCTAGGTTTTCATCTTTAAGTTTTTGCAAAAAGTCTAAAATTTTAAAATGTTTAACTATGGTTCTCTTTACTTGTTCGACTGATTTTCATGTCTATGTTTTAATTCCTAGGGTTTCTAATTACTTCACTACTTGTTCTGATATTTGCACGTTATTCTTCGTCATGTCAATTAACAGAGGATAACTGATTTTATTCGCCTAATTAGGGTTCGAAATTATATTTTTCTGTTAAGATTGGTATTTCTCTATGACTTTTACTTATTTTTCCTTATTCGTGACTCATAATTGGTACTACTTGCCTTAATTATGTTACTAGCCTAATTTATGGAATTTGATTGTTTTAACCAGCCCCTAAATGGTCTATGATTTATTTGTTTACCTTATTAAACCCCTAACTTGGTTGTTAATTAATTCTCTCTAATTTAAGGGTGTTTTCCGGATTCTGTTGAATTACTTGATTGAGTTTAGCCCCAATTAACTAGTTAATTTTATTCGCATACCTTATTTGTGAACTCTAAATTTTGCCTTATTTGTCTACTCTGCTGAATGCTATATAAACCGCATTCTGATTTTTCAAAACACACAAAAACACACAGAAAGATACAGAAACACCTACACACACAAACTCTTACTTTCACTCGCACACTCATGGTTGTAGTTCTTTCTGTTACTCTTACTTGCTGCACTGTATAGCCGGCTGAAAGCCAAGGCTAGACTCTTGGATTCTACTTGCCTTCACCTTTCTGTTTGCTACCTCTTAACTGGTATGCCTTCACTTCTATTGTCATTCTATATTCTATGTAGTTAGACCTTAAAATGATTCTGTTTGCCTTATGTTTTTTTGTTTATTGCTCTTAACCAGAATGACTTAATTCCGGTTGATTTGTCCTGTCCTATATGTTAGTATGGCATATTCCTATTTGATCCATGACACCTATTTACTTGTTTCTCAACTAGCATGCCTCAATTCCTTTTTTATTTTATGTGTTGATAATTTACCTTAGCATGTTCCTGATTACTTTATGATTTCTGTATACTTCTTTCAAGATAATGTACTTTAAATTCCTACTATCATTTCTGTACGACTGTCTGATTAGTCACTTAATTTCAGCATGTTGTTCTCTATTTAATACATGTCTCTATGATCCCACCTAGTAATAGTTAATAAATTAAGTCAACTTATGCAATGTAAAACTTTGTTTGATTCAGTTATATGCTCTGTGCAAAACCTGTTTAACCCTGTCTGTAGCTCTTGTTGTGATTGTTTAACTATTGGAATACATGTCTGAACTTGATCTGCTAATGTGGTTCTGTTCTGTTTGTAATCTTGTAATCTATTTCTATTCACTTCTAAAGAAACCAAACTGTTTTTCTAAAACTCTCTCGTACTCTTACATACTATTTTCAACTCCTACTCTTAGATATCTAGGGTCTTGCCCCCCTCCCCCTCCCCCCAACAATGGGAGCACTTCCTAGGAGTCCATGATATTCCTCCGAACTATGACACATTGGGGCTGGCCTTCCAAACTTGTTTACAAAAATGTTTCTTTGAAAAGGTTCTGGTGTGAGCATTGTCCGGGGTCCTTGAGGCCCTTGGGAACTTTGACACACAAGAAGCCCATTTGGTGTATTATGAACTACTGGTGTACTCCATATTTGATTGAAGGCCCGACTTCCAGGTTGACTGTCACGACCCAAATTCCAACTCAGGTCGTGATGGCGCCCAACGCCGGGGTCGGGCAAGCCAACATCAGTTTACTAGCGAGATTACTTTACTTATTTAAATATTTAAGTACTCGTCAAATACTTTATTTAGAAATCATTTAAAGAAAACAGTCAAGTGATGCAACTTGATTAAATGAACTCAAAAGATCGTTTGCCAACATATGTAGTATAGCAAAATATTAGAAAACCAACTATGTGTGCCAAGACCTAGTATCACAAGTCCACAGGTGACTAGTGGAATATACAAAGTAGATAAAATAAATATATAACTGTCTGAAAGGGGTAGACAGAAATATCAAAAAAATAATAATAGAAACTCCACAGTGTTGCTGAGGAACGCCAGGAAGAGCAGTTGACTGTGTAGTCTAATCCAGAAAGTGCCCTTACGATCGCGCTCCGGTATGATAACCAGATGCACAAGCCTCAGAACCTGTACAATTAAGTACAGAAGCGCCGCATGAGTACATATAAACCAATATGTACCTAGTGAGTATCTCGTCTAAACTCGAAGAAGTAGTGACGAGAGTAGACGTATTACTCACTAGGGTCATTAACAATAATATAATTAAAAAGATTTAATCAGGATTAGCAATTATGGAAAATAAAGTAGACATGGAATATCAAGTATATGAACTACCATCTACCCGCAAGTGCCAAATAACAATTATAAATTCCAAAGTCCTCTTCCACATAAACAATTCATTTGATAATAATAATAAGACTCTCAGTCAAATACATAGCATATAGTATGCCGAGGCGTACGGCCGAAGCGAAGAAAAAATTAAATATGCACTGTCGAAGGGTCGAACGACTCGAACCATAGATGCATCTATTACCCCGCTCGCGAATCGATCATGCGACGGGGTTGACATAATATAAGGTTACCCCGCTCACGAATCATACATACGACACGGGTGCTCATACACATACACAGAATAATCAGGAAATTCAGGGAATATAGAGTTTATACTTGAAAAGCAAGAATTAAGGCAACATCAAGATTTAAACGTAACCTTCTATTTTCTCATACTAGTTCAAGGAGAAAAATCAACTAGGAATACATACAGGGATACAAGTAAGTCATATAAGCATGCTTGTGAGTCCTAAAGACTACCCGACATAACATAGTAATAGCTACGCACGGACTCTCGTCACCTCGTGCGTGCGTAGCCCCCGTAAATAAGGATAATTCAATCATTTATAATTACCTATGGGAACAATTTTCTCTTACAAGGTTAGAAAGGAGACTCACCTCGTGCCGAACCTACTTCTCGAACCAAGAACGCGCCCGAAACTCCAAACTCTACGCCCGAGGACTCGAAACTAGTCAAATGTTATATAAATACGTTAATATACACTCAAAAGTATGAAATTCTCTTACTAGCTTAGCTAATTCATCATTCTTGAAGAAATCTCAAAATACACCCCCGGGCCCACATGCTCGGATTCCGAAAATTTTCAAAGAAAACACTCACCCATAGCCTAAGGATCAGTAATATATAGTTTTTGTATGATTTCATGGTGAAAAAGTGGTGAATTTCTCTAAAGTTCATCAACCCTAGGTTTCCACTCTAACCCCTTTGATTTACACTAATTGGGTGTTAATCTACATAAGATTGATGTAATAAACCAACATTTAAATGGAAATTACTTACCTCTTAGTAGCTAGGCCGAATACCCTCTTGAAAGCTCCCAAAATCGCCTATGGTGTGGAAGAAATGGTGAAAAATGGTTAAGTCCCGAATTAAATGAGCTCACTGCCTTCAGTGACCTCGCACCTGCAGCTCGAGGACCGCACTTGCGGTCTCGCACCTGCGAGCCAAGGCTCGCACCTGCGGAACTTGGCAAAGGGACTAGGGATCGCACCTGCGGAGGGGTTTCCGCACTAGCGGACCCGCTCCTACGGAGAAAGGTCCGCAGCTGCAATTTGGGCCTTCTCCCTTGTGAGTCGCACCTGCGATCTGGGCAACCGCACCTGCGGTCACATCAGACCTGGTGCACCAGCAGCTGAAGCTGCTGGTTTTTGGCCCCGTTTGGTGTCCGGGAGGCACCTGGGCCCACCCGATCCCCCTGCAATTATACCAACAAGTCCTAAATCATATTACGGACTCGCTCGAGCCTTTCTAACACCCAATACAACGCTAAAACTCTAAATCACTCCTTAAACCCCCTAGAATCAAACTTAAGAATTTTCAAGTTATTGAATTCGGTTTCAATGCGCCGAACCGACCGATACTACTTGGAATGACACCAAATTTTAAAAGCAAGTCATAAATGACATAACGGAACTATTCCCGGTCTCGGAATTTCATTCGGACCTCGATAACACAAAAACACGTTCCAAACCAAATTATGAACTTAAGGAAGCTCTATTTTTGCTATTTGGCGTCGAAACGCTCCCGGGTCATCCAAAACCCATTCCAGACATACACACAAGTTCGAAATAATTATATGAAGCTACTTGAATCGGCAAAACTTGATTCGGAGGTCGTTTACTCAAAACGTTGACCGAAGTCAAACTTGGCCTTAAAAGCCAATCTTAAGGAACCAAATGTTCCTATATTACTCTACACACCTCCGAATCCCGAACCACTCCTCCCCGCAAGTCATGAATCCCTAAAAGCCGCTGCGGGAAGTCTTATTTAGGGGAACGGGGCCCGAATATGCAAAACAACCGGTCGGGTTGTTACATTCTCCACCTCTTAAACAAATGTTCGTCCTCGAACGGGTCTAGAATGATACCTGAAGTGCTGAATAAATGTGGATATCTGCTCCGCATGTCCTCCACGGACTCCCAAGTCACCTCCTCAGCTGGTTGGCCCCTCCACTGGACCTTCACCGCAGAAACTCTCTTGGATCTCAACTGGCAGTCCTGTCTGTCAATAATGGCAACTGGCTCCTCCTCGTAGCCCAACCTCTCATCCAACTGAATAGTTCTGAAATCAACCATGTGAGAGAAGTCGGCGTGATATCTCCGGAGCATGGATACATGAAAGACCAGATGGACTCCTGATAAGCTGGGAGGTAGAGCAAGCTCATAGGCAACCTCTCCAACACGCCTCAATACCTCGAAAGGGCCTATAAACCTCGGGCTCAGCTTGCCCTTCTTCCTGAATCTCATAATGCCCTTCACCGGCGAAACCTTTAGCAGAACCTTATCTCCTTCCATAAATGACACATCACGTGCCCTCTGATCCTCGTAACTCTTCTATATGGACTGTGCTGTGCGAAGCCTCTCGTGAATCAACTTCACCTTCTCCAAGGCATCTCTCACCAGGTCCGTGCCATACAACTTACCCTCGCTAGGCTCAAACCACCCGATAAGAGAACGACATCGCCGACCATATAAAGCCTCAAATGGAGTCATCTCAATGCTGGACTGATAACTATTATTTTAAGCAAACTCGACCAAAGGCAAGAACTGGTCCCACTGACCCCCAAAATCAATCACACATGATCTGAGCATGTCCTCCAATATCTGAACTGTACGCTCCGACTGACCATCAATCTGTGGATGAAATGTTGTGCTGAGGTCTATCTGAGTACCCATCCCTCTGAGCAATTCTCTCCAGAAGTGCGAGGTGAACTGAGGACCGCGATATGATATAATGGATACCGGCACACCATGCAACCAGACTATCTCTCGAATGTAAATCTGGGCTAGCCTCTCAGAAGCATAAGTAGTATCCACAGGAATAAAATGTGTCGATTTGGTCAATCTATCCACAATGACCCAAACCGCGTCAACCTTTCGCAAGGTCCGAGGCAACCCAACCACGAAGTCCAAAGTGATGCGCTCCCACTTCCACTCAGGAATGGGCATCTGCTGAAGTAGGCCTCCTGGCCTCTGGTGCTCATACTTAACCTGCTAGCAGTTAAGACACCTAGACACATACTCCACAATGTCCTTCTTCATCCGCCTCCACCAGAAATGTTGCTTCAGATCATGATACATCTTCGTACCACCAGGATGAACAAAATACCGCGAACTGTGTGCCTCCTCTAGAATCTTCTGCCTCAAGCTATCAACATTAGGAACACACAAACGACCCTGAAGTCTCAGAAAACCATCCTCGCCAATAGTAACCTCCTTGGCACCACCCTGAAACATTGTCTCCCGTAGCTATGCCAAGCATGGATCATCATACTGTTGAGCCTTAATCTCCCCCAATAACGAAGACTGAGCAACTACATGTGCAAGAACTCGACGAGGCTCTGAAAGATCTAATCTCACCAAGCGATTAGCCAAGGCATGAATGTCCAAGGCTAGAGGTCTCTCCTCCGCTGCAATGTAAGCCAAACTAAGCATACTCTCCGCCTTCCTGCTCAAGGCATCTATTACTACATTCGCCTTGCCCGGATGATAAATGATGGTGATGTCATAATCCTTCAGCAACTCAAGCCACATGCGCTGCCTCAAATTAATATCCTTCTACTTGAACAAGTGCTGCAAGCTGCGGTGGTCAGTATAAACCTCACAAGACACCACATACAAGTAATGCCTCCAAATCTTAAGAGCATGAACAATTGTTGCCAACTCCAAATCGTGCACCAGATAATTCTTCTCATGAACCTTCAGCTGGCGCGAAGCATAAGCAATAACTCTCCCTTCCTGCATCAACACACACCCCAAGCCAACACGTGAAGCGTCACAATACACTGTATACATCCCAGAACCGGAAGGCAATACCAGAACTGGTGCTGAGGTCAATGATGTCTTGAGCTTCTGAAAGCTCGCCTCACACTCGTCGGACCACCAAAATGGAGCATTATTTTGAGTCAATCTAGTCAATGGGGTTGTGATGGATGAAAAGCCCTCCACAAATCGCCGATAGTAGCCTGCTAGACCCAAGAAACTCCTGATCTCTGTAGCTGTAGTCGGACGTGGCCAACCCTGAATTGCCTCAATCTTCTTAGGATCAACCTTGATACCCTCTCCTGATACTACATGTCCCAAGAATGCCAGGGAATCCAACCAAAACTCACACTTGGAGAACTTATATATAGCTTCTGTTCTCGCAAAGTCTGGAGCACAACTCTCAAATGATGCTCGTGCTCTCCTAGGCTACGTGAGTAAATCAAAATGTCATCAATGAAGATGATGACAAAAGAATCAATATACGGCCTGAACACCCTATTCATCAAGTCCATAAATGATGCTGGGGCATTAGTCAAGCCAAAGGACATCACCAGGAACTCATAGTGGTCATATCTCGTATGAAAAGCAGTCTTCGGAACATCTGAGGCCCGAATCTTCAACTGATGATAGCCCGATCTCAAGTCTATCTTAGAAAACACCCTGGCACCCTGCAACTGTTCAAACAAATCATCAATGCGCGGCAATGGATACTTGTTCTTGATGGTGACCTTGTTCAGCTGGAGGTAATCAATACACATCCGCATGGACCCATCCTTCTTCTTCACAAATAGAACTGGAGTACCCCACGATGATACACTCAATCTGATACACCCCTTAGCCAACAACTCCTCTAGTTGTTCCTTCAACTCCTTCAACTCATTAGGAGCCATACGGTACAGGGGAATGGAAATAGGCTGAGTATCTGGAGCTAAATCAATGCAGAAATCAATATCACGATCTGGAGGCATGCCTGGAAAGTCTGAAGGGAATACATCAGCAAACTATCGAACAATTGGCACTGAATCAATCATCGGAGACTCGACGGTGGTGTCCCGTACATAAGCAAGATACGCCAAACAACCCTTCTCGACCATATGTCGAGCCTTCAGGAAGGAAATAACTCTACTGGCTGCACTAACCGAGGAACCTCTCCACTCTGGCCTAGGCAACTCAGGCATGGCCAAACTAACCGTCTTGGCATGGAAATACAAGATGGAATGATGAGGAGATAGCCAATCCATGCCCAGGATAATCTCAAAATCAACCATATCGAGCAATAAGAGGTCCGCTATAGTCTCGAACCCACAGAATGTGATCACACAAGATCGATAAATCTGGTCTACCAGTATAGAATCACCAACGGGAGTGGATACATATATATGAGAACCCAAGGACTCACGAGGAGCATCCAGAAAACAAGCAAACAAGGCTGACAAATATGAATAAGTAGATCCTGGGTCAAATAGCACCGATGCCTCTCTACCACATACTGAAATAATACCTGTGATCACGGCATCCGAGGCCACTGCATCTGCTCGGGCCGGAATAGCATAGAATCTGGCTGGAGTACCTGAAGACTTAACTCCATTGGACTGAATAGAAGCTAGATGAGATCCCCTTTCCTGGCCTCCACCTCTGGGATGACCTCTACCAGCCTGTCCTACACCTCTAGGTGGACCGGGCGCCGGTGCTAAGAATGCGGGCTGGTAACTTTATTGAAAAGCCTTGCCCCTGAGCCTGGGACAATTCCTCCTCTTATGGCCTGAATCCCCACACTCATAACACCTCACTGGAGGCATGGCCTGCTGCCCTGAAGAAGACCCCTGAATAGCTGGGGGACGATGAGAACGCTCTGGCATGGCGCTGAAGTAGGACTAGGAGACCCCTGATGACCTGAATACCCGCCGGAGGGACCCTGAATAGATGGTGGGCGGTAAGAACTCTCCGGCATGGCGCTGAAATAAGGTCTCACTGGAGAACCACGAGGAGGTGGTGAAGGAGCTGAATATGGAGGCCTGCTGGAATGGCCTCTACCATACTGACCTCTACCCCTGGCTGGGGCACCACTGAAATCTCCAGAAATCTAGCTCTCTTGTCCTACTGACCCTGCTCTCTGCTCTTCAATCGGTAACCCTCAATCCGGCGAGCTATCTCGACCACAAGCTGATAAGGAGTACCTATCTCCACCTCTCGGTCCATGTTGGCCCTAATACCTGAATGTAACCCAGCTAAAAACCTTCGCACTCTCCCGGCATCAGTAGGAAGAATCATACGGGGATGGCGGGACAACTCTGAAAACCTGGCCTCGTAGTGTGTCACTGACATCTGCCCCTGCTCAAACTGGTACCGCAGCTCTTCCCTCTCGGAGGGTGGAATAAACCTGTCCAGGAACAGCTGAGTGAACTGCTCCCATGTGATAGTAGGGGAACCTGATGGCCTACCAAGGATACATGACTGCCACCATCTGCGGGCCCTTCCCTGTAGCTGGAAAGTAGTGAAGTCGACTCCATGGGACTCCAAAATCCTCATGTTGTGCAATCTGTCCCTGCACCTATCAATAAATTCCTGGGCATCCTCGCCCTTCTCACCTCCGAATACAGGAGGGTTCAATCGAGTCCATCTATCAAGTAGCTTCTGCAGATCACCGTCCGCAGCTGGTCTGAGCTCTGGTGCTGCTACTGCTGGTTGTGCTCCACCCACTGGCATAGTACCCGGAGTCTAATATACTTCTGTTGCATGACCTGCGGCCTGGGCGGTAGGGGTCTGAACTCCTCCTCCCGCCTGAGATGTGGCAGGATCCGCTGGAAATAAACCAGCCTGGGTCATAGTGTCCATGAACCGCATCATACGACCCATGATCTCCTGAAAACCTGGTGTAGTCATAAAATCTACTGGGGCAGGATCTGCTGGAGGCACCTCGTCCTGCTCCTCAATGATAGGATCCTCTAGGGATGCTACTAGAGCAACTCTGGGACTCCCTCGTCCCCTACCTCGGGCCGGTGCACTACCCCGGCCTCTGCCATGGCCTCGGACGGCGGGGGTAGCGACATCTCCCGGGTCTGGAATATCAGTTGCACGAGTCGTCACCATCTGTGAGAGAATAGAAGAATGAGATTTAGTAAGACCATCGAATGCACGATAGAATAATAATAAAGAGAGATTTCTTAACACCCTATAGCCTCCCGAAGATAAATACAGACGTCTCTGTATCGATCCGCAAGACTCTACTAGGTTTGCCTGTGACTTGTGAGACCTACGTGAACCTAGAGCTTTGATACCATGTTGTCACGACCCAAATTCCAACTCAGGTCGTGATGGCGCCCAACACCGGAGTCGGGCAAGCCAACATCAGTTTACTAGCGAGATTACTTTACTTATTCAAATATTTAAGTACTCGTCAAATTTTTGATTTAGAAATCATTAAAAGAAAACAATCAAGTGATGCAACTTGATTAAATGAACTCAAAAGATCGTTTGCCAACATATGTAGTATAGCAAAAAATTAGAAAAACAATTATGTGTGCCAAGACCTAGTGTCACAAGTCCACAAGCGACTAGTGGAATATACAAAGTAGACAAAATAAATATACAACTGTCTGAAAGGGGTAGACAGAAATATAAAAAAAAGATAGAAACTCCACAGTGCTGCTGAGGAATGCCAGGAAGAGCAGCTCACCTTGTAGTATAATCCAGAAAGTACCCTCACGATCGCGCTCCGGTATGATAACCAGATGCACCAACCTCAGAACCTGTACAATTAAGTACAGAAGCGTAGCATGAGTATATATAAACCAATATGTACCCAGTGAGTATCCCGTCTAAACTCGAAGAAGTAGTGACGAGAGGTAGACGTATTACTCACTAGGGTCATTAGCAATAATATAATTAAACAGATTTAATCAGGATTAGCAATTATGGAAAATCAAGTAGACATGGAATATCAAGTATATGAACTACCATCTACCCGCAAGTGCCAAATAACAATTATAATAAAAGTTCAAAGTCCCCTTCCACATAGAACAATTCATTTGATAATAATAATAAGACTCTCAATCAAATGCATAGCATATACTATGCCGAGGCGTACGGCCGAAGCGACAAAAAAATTAAATGTGCACCACCGAAGGGTCCAACTGCTCGAACCATAGATGAATCTATTACCCCGCTCGCGAATCGATCATGCGACGCGGTTGACATAATATAAGGCTACCCCGCTCACGAATTATACATGCGACACTGGTGCTCGTACACATACACATACACAAAATGATCAGGAAATTCTGGGAATATAGAGTTTATACTTGGAAAGCAAGAATCAAGGAAACATCAAGATTTAAACATAACCATCTATTTCCTCATACTAGTTCAAGGAGAATAATCAACTAGGAATACATACAGGGATACAAGTAAGGCATATAAGCATGCTTGTGAGTCCTAAAGACTACCCGACATAATAAAGTAGTAGCTACGCACGGATTTTCGTCACCTCGTGAGTACGTAGCCCCCGCAAATAAGGACAATTCAATCATTTATAATTACCTATGGGGAAAATTCCCTCTTACAAGGTTAGAAAGGAGACTCGCCTCGTGCCGAACCTAATACTCGAACCAAGAACGCGCCCGAAACTCCAAACTCTACGCCCGAGGACTCGAAACTAGTCAAATGTTATATAGATACGTTAATATACACTCAAAAGTATGAAATTCTCTTACTAGCTTAGCTAATTCATCATTCTTGAAGAAATTCCAAAATACACCCCCGGGACCACATGCTCAGATTCCGGAAATTTTCGAAGAAAACACTCACCCATAGCCTAAGGATCATTAATATATAGCTTTTGTATGATTTTATAGTGGAAAAGTGGTGAATTTCTCTAAAGTTCATCAACCCTAGGTTTTCACTCTAAACCCTTTTATTTACACTAATTGGGTGTTAATCCACCTAAGATTGATGTAATAAACTAACATTTAAATGGAAATTACTTATCTCTTAGTAGTTAGGCCGAATACCCTCTTGAAAGCTCTCAAAATCGCCTATGGTGTGGAAGAAATGGTGAAAAATGGTTAAGTCCCGAATTAAATGAGCTCACTGCCTTTAGTGACCTCGCACCTGCGGCTCGAGGACTGCACCTGCGGGACTTGGCAAAGGGACTGGGGATCGCACCTGCAGAGGGGTTTCCGCACCAGCGGACTCGCTCATGCGGAGAAAGCTTCGCACCTGTGATTTGGGCCTTCTCCCTTGTGGGTCGCACCTGCGAGGCCTTGACCACAGGGGCAGTCTCGCACCTGCGATCTGGGCAACCGCACCTGCGGTCACACCAGACCTGGTGCACCAACAACTGAAGCTGCTGGTTTTTGGCCCCGTTTGGTGTCCGGGAGGCACCTGGGCCCACCCGAGCCCCCTTGCAATTATACCAACAAGTCCTAAATCATATTACAGACTCGCTCGAGCCTTCGTCCCAAAACAACACTAAAATTCAAAATCACTCCTCAAAACCCCTAGAATCAAACTTAAGAATTTTCAAGTTCTTGAATTCGGTTTCAATGCGCCGAACCGAACTATACTACTTGGAATGACACCAAAATTTTCAATCAAGTCATAAATGACATAACGAAACTATTCCTGATCTTGAAATTCAGTTCGGACCCCGATAATACAAAAACACGTTCCAAACTAAATTATGAACTTAAGGAAGCTCTATTTTTGCTATTTGACGTCGAAACGCTCCCGTGTCGTCCAAAAACCATTCTGGACATACGCACAAGTCTAAAATCATCATACGAAGCTACTGGAATTAGCGAAACTCGATTTCAAGGTCGTTTACTCAAAACATTGACCGAAGTCAAACTTGGCCTTAAAATCCAATCTTAAGGAACCAAGTGTTCCTATATTACTCTACACACTTCCGAATCCCGAACTACCCGTCCCCGCAAGTCATGAATCACTGAAATATTCTACGGGAAGTCTTATTTAGGGGAACGGGGCCCGAATACGCAAAACGACCGGTCGGGTAGTTACATTGACTTTGGGCCTACCGAGGCTCCCTATAGTATAGTGATTTTCATTACGCAATTCATTTGTATTGATATGTAATAATAATCTCTGTAAAACATATATAGGGGTTATTAGTGAAGAAGGGGAGGGATTTTTATATATCTTTGTTGGGTTCGGGTAGAAATCATGCCTATAGGTTGTGTGATGATTCTTTATATGCATGCCACTAGAAACCATGCCTGTAGAACTTATCCCGTTATTAGTAATCCTGAATTTTCACTTTGCATCCTAGAAATCCTGCTTCTAGTTAGTTTTATCAATTCTGCATCAAAGAACCATATTTTCAGAATCTCCATGTGTGCATTAGAAATCATGTTTATAGGATCTTCCTTGTTGAACTTGCTTGGAAACTGGTTAAGCCGCCTAGATATCATGCCTATAGGAAATGTATAAATCAGTTTCAAAACATATATACCATGCCTATAAGAAACGTGTGTGTAAATCAGTTTTAATGCTTAGATATCATGTCTATAGGGAAACATACAACCAGTTTCTGCATTTAGATATCATACTTATAACCCGTTCCAGCACTTAGAAAGCATGCCTATAGGAGCTAAAAAATAAATCTGCCTGTTAAAAAATCAGTAATTGGTTTGTAACTTAGATACTATGTCTATAGAATTCTACCCGGTTATCACTTAGGCAAGCCTGTAGGATAATTAAAATCATTGGTTTTAAAATTGTGATTGCTTGCTGTTTGAAAATGTGCCCATTTAAATAACAAAATCAATAGGCAAAATGATAGGTACTCACTGCCCCGCCTTAATAAAACTGTTATATATTTTGTTTATGCTCATTTAGATATCTTGCCTATAGGATCCTGAAATCATAAAAAATTCTTGAATAACGTGCATCTGTTTGTCTATTTGTGGAGGTAAATATGAGCACCCTTAATTGCTACTTATGTGACAGTCCTACTTTATTTTTGTTTTTCGCTTAATTTTCTTATTTTAAGCAACATAGGTGAGTCTAAAACCACCTTAAATAGAGGTCCTAAACACCTCCAGGTCCATAGGTAAGGGACGGATAGTGCATGCATAAGGTACGTACTGGATGTTATTAGAATGCTTAGGTAATAATTATAAAGGGGAGGGTAACTGGGTAGTAAAGGAGATGATGACCTATGCGCTAATGCTACGCGTAACACCTCAATTTGGGAAAGGTTACCAAGTATTGCATGGAAGTGATCCTATAGGCTAATAAACTTAGGGCCCCTTTAATTCCCGTTTTAAAGTAATCTCTATCTGTTTAAACTGTTTTGTTTTCCTTTAAAGATTAATTTGCTTAAATTGAGTTTGGCCGGGACCCACCATTGTGGACCTCGAGGGGTTCCTAACACCTTCCCCTCAAGGTAATTTCGAGCCCTTACCCAATCTCTGGTGATGTAAACCGGTTTATGAGCTATTTGCTTTATGTGACCTAACACACCTTAATCCGTTAGGTGGCGACTCTTCAAATTCCATACCCCGTTCCAAAAGGAAACGAATTGTCCCAAAATGTCAAAACCCGGACTACACGAGGAAAAAGGGGGCGCGACAACATGTACATTGACATGTGGGCATAGAGATGTACTTTCCTCATGCCATTTGATAATGCAATTCTTTATTGTGGAAGAAAGTTTTTGGGGAAAAAATCACAGTTTTTAAATTTACTTATATTTTGGTGATTTGGTGAAAAGAATTGAGTTTTATTGTCATCTTTGAAAAACAATGTGTATTTTTCCGGAAATTGTGAGCAAACAGAGCATTATATATTGAGTTATTTCTTGTATTATTTTATTTATGTTGATATAGATTGTTTCCTGACTATTGATGATGGACTCTAACTCATGGTCAAGCTTGTCATTACTTTCAACATAAGGTTAGGTTTGTTACTTATTGAGTACATGGGGTCGGTTGTACTCATATTACACTTCTACATCTTGCGTGCAGATTTTGGATGTTGAGGTTGTTGTACATGGCGGGAACTAGCATTGAAAATGTACCTGTGATCCAGTCACAACTGTCTCTTGTTCTAGGTAGCTTTAGAATTTTTAAATTTGTTCATGTATATTTCAAACAGATGTCGTATTTTTATTTCATACCCTTTTTGTAAATTCTAATCGTAGAAGCTCATGATTTGTACTACCAGTCTTTGGGAGTGTATTAAAGTCTGTTAAATATTAATTGCATCAAATTGTTGTTATTTGGCTTACCTAGCGGGTGAGGTTAGGTGTCATCACGAGTAGTTAGATTTTGGGTCGTGACATGAGACCTACCACTCTGCAACCTAGGATAGTTCTTCATGATATATCCCATCTCTCCATGCTCAAAGCAACCTCTATGTTGATGAGGCTGCTAGGATTACTTGTGATAATTAGAATACCCACTTTAAGCCACATATCCTAGGGGAGAGTTGTAGGTTCCCTGCCCTGCAGGTGTACTGTATGATGTCTGTCCTGATTCTAGTTATCTCCAAAGAGTAAATCAGACCAATTTAGCCATGTTTTGTGTATCAATTAAACACTCTCCGTTTTTTATTATTCTTAAAGGATAAGATTAGATAGTAGCGGTCTTACACTGATTTTTTAAGGTTTATAGTCCTATTAAGTCCTTTTTTACGTGACGTTGTTCGATCAACAATGAGTTTAAGAAACAATTAGAGGAATACTTTTGATACTTATGGTCTAAAATAAGTCGTAATACTTGTGCGGTTATAAAATTATAAGATTAAAGAACAACAACAACAACAACCCAATAAAATCTCACTAGTGGGATCTGGGGAGGATGGTGTGTATACAGACCTTGCCCCTACCCTTTTGGGGTAGAGAGATTATTTCCGAAAGACTCTCAGCTCAAGAGAACAAAAATACAAAAGAAAACAATATCAGTATCACCACATAAATCATAAGAAAAATAGGAATAGCATGAAATCCAGAAAAAAGATGCAAAGCAAAAGCAATAGCTAGTAAATAAGTCTGGCACTGAAAAGCGAAATAGTAAGACACGATATTGCCACTAGCGAACTTAGACAAAAACCCTACCATACTAGACTTACAACGGTACGAAATAAGGCAAGACTCAACTACCTCCTAACCCACAACCCTAATACTCGACATCCACATCTTCCTATCAAGTGCCATGTCCTCGGAAATCTGAAGCCTCGCCATGTCCTGCCTGATCACCTCTACCCAATACTTCTTCGGCCGCCCTCTACCTCTTCTCGTGCCCTCCACAACCAGCCGCTCACACCTCCTTATCGGGGCGTCTGGGCTCCTCTTCTGTACATGCCCGAACCATCTGAGCCTCGTTTCCCGCATCTTATTATCAATGGGAGCCCCGTGCACCTTTTCCCGAATATCATCATTCCTAATCTTATTCATCCTAGTGTGCCCGCACATCCACCTCAACATCCTCATTTCTGCTACTTTCATCTTTTGGATATGTGAGTTCTTAACATTCCAACACTGAGCCTCGTACATCATGGTCGGTCTAACCACCGCTTTAAAGATAAAATTTAAAATTGATTTAACTTTAAATATAAAAAGATATCATTCTAATTAAAAAGCGTGTCATATAACACGAAAAAATGATTTAATATGTGAGGCATGAGAATCATAAAATTGTTTAAAACATCCCTTGAAACTGCAGTATGTTTATTCTAACCTTCATTGTATGTGAGAAAGAGGAGATACATCTTAGCATTCCATCAACAGTTGCCCTGGTATTAATGCTAAGCAAACATCAAAAAGTTGAGATGTGCTAAAATGTCCTTGTCTAGCTACTACATTAGTCTGTTAATATCAGTTAACATCAATAATGAGTTTTAAACACTTCGTACTAGTAAAATCTTAGTTAAATTATTTATTTTGCACGATATAAATAATTTAGAAAAAAGCTAAGCGGATGGAAAACATTCTCAACATTCGTGTTAGTTGGAGAAATAAGTGGATTATTTTCTTTAGGTTAAGCATTTGAAATGGAGAATAAAGTTGCTACTATTGGGGTCGAAAATAACAAGGCGCCATGCGGAACTATCAATATAAACCTTGAACGATAAATGAGATGACAAAAGAAACATATACTACACTAGGCATAATATATAAATTTAATATGATTTGGTCAATTGACCTACATATGAAAAACTAATATAAAAGAGAAAAAATTATTGTGAGAAAAAAAATTTCCTAACTATATTGTGAATGCTACTGTATGTTCTAGTTATAGATATCTAAATTTTTTCCTAAGATAAGGAATAACCAAATATGGAAGAAATTTATATTTTCCTTCAAAAAAAGTAAAAGCAATTATGGTAATACTTTGACTTTCCTTTAAAAGAAAAGTAAAACTCAAATATGGTAAAAAAAAAACCTAGCAAAACCCCTAATAAATCTCCCCTTTTTGGCCTGATTTTCGGACAAGATTTGATTCAACTACTTCACGTACATTACATTCATCATTGTTGCTTGACATGTTTTAAAAATGGAACCCTTGCACGTTAAAAGTATTGTAGCTCTTTCGGGTTAAAAGTTTTTGTAGCCCCTTGCATGGTTAAAAATAATCCTTTGAATGGTAAAGTGAGCGCTATGCATGGTTAAAAATGAGCCTTTTGCAAGGTTAAAAGTGAGTTTTGATTTTTAAAGATGTAGCAGCAAGATTTTTAAAAATATGGTTGAAAATTCATCTCCACATATAATGCCTTCAGACTTTTTAAAAACTTATTTGATTAAAATCTTCATTTTTGTCACTGAGCTGCAACTTGATCTGAATCTGTTTTGTACCTATTTTCAACCTTATTGAACCAGTAGCACTGATACCACTTGTTGGGATCGAAAATAATATGCGGAAGCTATCAATACAAACCTTGAACAATAAATGAGACGGAAAAAAAATTATATATATATATATTAAACTATGTGTAATAATTTAATATGATTTGGTTGCTTTAATGTGCCTATGTTGTCTATCTGTTATGCGTTTCTTTTCATATACTAGTGTGTCGTTATTTTACACCGACATCGGTCCATTGTGAAGCCTGAGTGTGTAGTTTTTATTGTTGTAGAATACATTTTAAATTATACTAACTAAGAATGATTACCTTGTCCTACCTGTAGATGGATTCATCTAACAATGATGATAACTCTCGTTTTGCCTATATTCATATGGTTGGGGAAACTCAGAAAGAAGACTATGATAAATTGAAGGAAATTCAAGGTTGAGGAATTTGTACCTTTTATGTCTGAACCAGACAAATATGGATAACTGGTGAATATTAATCGGTCTTTTGGTATGTACGATCAAACCGACGACATATTATAGGACGTCATATCTGACCAGTTATTGCATCGTATCACCAAATTTTGAATGGGGGATTTGGTAGTCCTTACCAATTGGTTGGATAGGGTTTATTTTGTTTCTTGTGGTATTGTGGTGAGGTTCAAGGACGAGATACCTCTACCCTTTTTATGGATGGGGTGGTATTAAATCACCATAATCGAATTGGGATATCACTACGAACATTGTCCACCATATCCAGGACAAGAGCTATGGGTGTTGGCTTGTCGTAAAAAATGCATAGTTACAAAGGTGTTTGATGCTTATGTACTTGTTAACTGGATTGCTAGTTGTAATGACAATAACTCCAACGATACTTCCTCTGATACTTCCCTAGTAAACAAAGTCTTGATAGTTTGACACTAGTTGATTCTTTATCTCTTGCAATCTGGAGACCACCCGAATGAGGAGACCAACATGAGCATTCCAGTTAGGGAAACATCCCCTCTATAATTATTGTCATGGGAAATTGGTTTATCACCCGACATCAACAAAATTTGAAATCTCTTATTGTCTACTCTGAAAGCGTAATTGACTTAAGCTAAATTTTAATAATGGGCCTATTTTATTTTATTTTTACATTGGTTTCATTTATTTTTTTGGTCTTCAATTTAGTTATTTTTTAAAATATAGTACAAAGTACTAATACTTACATTGGTAAGAAAATTCAAGTTACTAATATGTTAACCATGTACTTGTAATATTTTACCATGAATTTTATTGTAAAAAATATTATTTACCAATATGAAGATTTTAGTAGTTTAATTAAAGTTCTAAAATATTTCTATTGTTAAAAATTAAATAATCGTTCTTTCTACTTTTATAAAGAATTTGTATAAGTTTCAATATTGTCTAAACCATGTGTTGGCTGCTTTAGTGTGCCTCTCTTATTATTTGTCTGGTGTGTGTCTTTTCATATATTACTAGTCTTGTGTAATGATTTAAGTATGGTTGCAATCTAATGCTAGTTTAGTGATAATTGGCTTAATGTATGCTATATATATATATTGCCTCATATTTTGCTCATGTCTCGAAGATTTGAGATGTATAATATGATGGTAGGTGCTAATTTGTGGTATTTCTATGTGTAGAAATTACTTGGATGCAATTTGGGACGAAAGGGCGCGAATTGAAACGAAATTAGGAAGAAAAGGCGAAAGTGAAATTTGAGGTGCACAGGCAGCATACAACGCTGCCTGTGGCGCACTTTACAAAACCGCTGGGAGCTGAGTGCCAGGACCAGCGCCCCATGCTGCCCTGGACTCTCAAAACGGGAAGTTGGCCTGTTTCGACTAGGACTCGGTTATTTCAACCCCAATACGCCTCTAACTCATATAAAAGCCAATCTAAACCTATTTTGAAGGGGATGACATGACTCCGAGAAGAAAACAAAAGTACGAAACACTCGGGAGCACGTATTTGAGCAATTCTTCCATTCTTCCTCTAGTATTCATTGATTTTATGTTTAAAAATATTATTTTTGATGATTGTATGAACATGATTGGCTGAGAACCCTATTACTCTAGGGTCATGAGTGATACATGAATGTTGATGTTTGAAGTTTAAATTGACGAATTTGATTTTATCATATTGGGTTATTTATTTTAATTCTGTTTTTAATTATTTTGTTGAGTAGCTAACAGTAAAATACTATATGTGAATCTAGAATTGAACTCGAAAGTGGGAATTCTAGATTGCATATAGAATTAAATAGAACAAGTTCTTGAACCCGGGCATCGGAGAACGAATTCGCAATTAGGATAGACATATACCTAATTGTCTTGCTTGGTTAAAATACAGGAAGTGTAAATGCATTCTTGTTAATCTTATTTCCATAGACATATAGGCATTAAGCTAGCTTGAATAGGCGAGTAAGAACTCGACAAATTCTTATGAGTAGTATCAACCCTGTCAATCAACAATCCAGATAAATCAATTAGTCATTTTAAGCAAATAACGTAACACGGTTGTTAGCTAGCCCGTGACCCTGAAATATCATCTCTTATTGATTGTTATCCGAAATTGCTTAAGTGTTGTGGTTGATTTATAGTTATTTCATTGTTTGATAGTTTTAGGTAGTAAATTAGTCACTTATACATTTTGTGAGAAATCTCTTGAATCGATAAGTTGTTTGAGTTTGAATTATTCAAAAGTTAATCATAAGTTTTCGTGGGAACGATACTCTACTCATTACTCTATTACTTGACGACCACGTATACTTGCGTGAAGGTGTTTGGCCGCAACAAATTTTTGGCGCCGTTATCGGGGATGATTTAAGTCTTGTGTAATGACTTACGTCTGGCTGTTATCTAATGCTAGTTTAGCTAAGGGTTTTGCACAACTAATAACGTTTTGTCATTCGGGCCTATTTTGGTTGCTTCAATGTGCCTATGTTGTCTGTCATGCGTTTCTTTTTATATACTAGTGTGTCGTTATTTTGCACTTGTGGCGGTCCGTTGTGAAGACTGAGTGTGTAGTTAATTATTGTTGTAGAATACATTTTAAATTATTCTAACTAAGAATAATTACCTTGTCCTACTTATAAATGGATTCATGTGACAGTGATGATGACTTTCGTTTTGCATATATACATTTAGTTGGGGAAACTCACGAAGAAGACCATGCATGATAAATTTAACGAAAGAAATTCAGGGTTGAGAAATTTGTATTTTCTATGTCTGAACCAGACAAACATGGACAAATAGTGAATATTAATCGGTATTTTGGTATGTACAATCAAACCGACGACACATTACAGGACGTCACATTTGACCAGTTGCATCGTATCATCAAATCTCGAGTGGGTGATTTGGTAGTCCTTACCAATTGGTTGGGTAGAGTTTATTTCATTTCTTATGATATTAGTGGTGAGGTTCGAGGACGAGATACCTCTCCGCACTTTTAGGGACGAGATAAGTCTTAAACCATATCACTGGCGAACTTTGTCCACCATATCCAGGACAAGAGTTGTGGGTGTTGGCTTGCCGTAGAAAATGGACAGTTACAAAGGTGTTTGATGCATACGTACTTGTTAACTGGATTGCTAGTTGTGACAACAATAACTTCCCCGATACTTTCTCTGGTACTGCTAGCAAACAAAGTCCTGATAGTTTGACACTAGTTGATTCCTTACCTCCCCCATCACCCGAATGAGGATCATGAGCATTCTAGCTAGAGAAACATCCCCTCTACAATTATTGCCATGAGAAATTTGTTTACCACCCGACATCAACCAAATTTGAAATCTCTTATTTGTCCTGCTTTGTAATTGTTTTAAAGCCAAATTTTAATAAGGGGCCTATTTATTTATTTTTGTCTATGTTGTAGTATCTTACAAAATATAATTTTAATATTTACATTTATTTTATTTTTGTCTGCAATTTAGTTATCTTACAAAATATAATACAGAGTAATATTTATATTGGTAAGAAAATTTAATTTACTAAAATGTTAACCACATATTTACAATGTGTTACCATGGATCTTAATGTAAAAAATATTATTTACCAATATGAAGATTGAGTAGCTTAATTCAAAGTTTTAAAATATTTCTATTGTTAAAAAATAAACAGTCTTTCTTTCTACTTTTATAAGGAATTTGTATAAACTTCAATATTGTCTAAGCAAAAATAAGATAGAAACTAAAAATATTTTTTGGGACATCAAAAATTAGGGGGCCTAAAGCAAAGACTTTACGAGCTCCATAATATTTAGCTTAATCTCTTTTTAGTAGAAGCTTGCTTAGTCTTTTATAAATTGGAGTTGTTAGAATCTTTTCTAGTAGCTTCTACTTCTACTTGATGCTATCATCTCCTTCATTCAGAAAAGGTCGCCTCATTTTGAACAAATGGTGTTGACTTTATTTTGGATTACAGAGACATTGTGGATGGCCAGCTATTAATCTACATACCTTTTAAGCAGGCTATCAAATTGCATTCACTGATTATTTCTTGTTGGGTGCATAAGACTTTTGGTCTAATCTCTTGCATTTTCAGCTTTGTTGTTGGCTAGATGAGAATGGTTAATAAAACTAAGTAATTATTCAATTTCTAAACTATTTCTTCATTGTTGTCGTCAAGAAAAACCACTACATAAAACTTCGAGTTCAATTCCTTTTGGATGGTACGAGTAGATTTACTTAACGTTAATCCCATGACTTGCCGTGATTTTAGTGCAAATTTTTTGAAAAGGTCCTGTCAAGTCGGTCCGCTAACGCCTTATCTTCCTATTTATAAGCCACAGCTTACTTCGACGTTTTCAATTTCCCATAGAGGAACTGCTTCCTGCGTCTGCGGCCGTTGCAGCTAAACTAACGGAGGAAGGAGGAGGGGAGGGGGGGGGACATCAAATGGATTTTTGTTAACACAGAACTGGAAGAGGTTCGATTCCTCTTTGATGTTGTTAAGCCAAGAGCGCAAAACGCATGCGCGAAATGTTTTGTACACATTACACAATCTATATTGGTGCTTTATGCATATTTTCCAGCATTCACTTAATTATGGTTATTTTACACTTCATTAAAAAATAATTACCATTTACCAATAATTTTATTTTGGAAGATTTACCTTTATAGGTCTAAATTTAAGATAGAAAATTCTTATTTTGGCATGTATATTTATAATTTATTTTAGGGACATGTAGCTAAAGGATTGTAATGACCCGATTGATCTTTTTGTTTTTAGAACCACATTTTCCTATTTAAGACTTTCTGCATGTGTTTTTCCTATTCTGTGACCTGCGGGGCGATTGATTTGATTTTGAAATGGTTCGATAGAACTCGGAACACTTAGTTCCATAATAGCTGCCTAAGGTGGTCAAGTTTGACTTAAGTCAATACGTTGGTAAAAGACCTCATAATAGAGATTTGAAGGTTCCAATAGGTTTGTATGGTGATTTTTGAACTTGGACGTATGTTTGGATCGAGTGATTCTGCGCTAGTTGTTGGAATTGGCATTTTAAAAGTTTTATAGTTCGCTAAATTTGACTTGTAGTGGACTTTAGTGATATTGGATCCCGTTTGGTGCTCCGAGCCTAGGGATAGGTTGGTATTGTCATATCCATTGCTAGTTGTCTAGATGTGAGTCGCATTCGGAGTTAGTTGATAGAAGATAGAAGCTTGGAAGATTGACTAATTTGGTTTGGGATGGATTCTTGGTTGTGATGTTATTTTAAGTGTTTTGAGGCCTCGAGTAGGTTAGGATTATATTTAGGACTTGTTGGTATGATTAGACGGGGTCCCGCCCGGAGCATGTTCAAGTTGGCTGATTTTGCTAGTGCTGGTGCGTTTCGCGATCGCGAAGGAGGTTCCACGATCCCGAAGAAAGAATTTGAAGGGGGCATCTTGCTCTTCGCGAATGTGAACGTGATTGAGGACTTGGCTCCTCTCGCGAACACACATGAGTCTACGCGAATACGAGAAGGAAGAGGAAGGGAAGGGCTGGCAAGCAGGCTTTGGCCTTCGCGAACAAGGAAGTTGGTCCGCGAATGCGAAGGGTTGGCGGAAGTGTTCGTCGCAAACGTCAAGAAGGAGGTCTAGGCAGTATTTTAAAAGGCATGGGCATAAGGCGATGCGTTTTACATATGCCTCAGTGAGGCATAAGCACCATGGGTATTTAATTTTTAATATTTTATAAAATAATATAATTACAATAAATATTTTTAAATAGGAAAAAAATTACATAAAATTTAAAGAAAATATAAATAAGTGAAATATATATATAAATGTGCTCTATACCCACAAAAAACTAGTCAAACAATCAATTATAAGCTACTTATAAATACAAGTAACTTGAGTTGAAAATAATAAAGTTTTCTACATGGAAGAACAATAAGGATTACTAACCTGCAATGTTGAACTTGCGGTTATGTAGGAGAATTGAGTTTTCTTTGTGTTTGATAAAAAAAGGATTGTTTGTTGCTTTTGGGAGATAGTAGCAGACTAGCGGACAAGATAACGAATTGGAAAAAATCATAAATTAGGCTTCTAGGAATTTAAAAAAACATATTGACTTTTAAATTTAATGTGTAGTTCCTTCTTAAATTTTTGAGCAATTACAAGATGACTTTTGAGAATTTTGGCATTATATTAAGGCTTATTCAACAAATTTTATTTTAATTTGAAAAAGTCTCTTGAGCTTAGGCCTCATGCAAAAAGCGTGCATCAATGCTCAGGGCGTACGCTCCGAATAGCTAGACATACGCCTCTTGAAACTTTCACCCCCTATCATCGCCTCAGGGCATTTTTGGGGCGCCTCGCTCCAGTGCTCGCCCCAAAAATACCTTTTAAAACACTAGGTCTGGGCAACAACAACATTGGCCTTGGATGCTTCCGCGATCGCGATGAAGGATGTCTGGACAGATTATAAGTCTCATTAAAGGACTTAGGCTCTTTTTGTTACATTTTCTCTTGGCTTGGGCAATTTGGGAGCTTTTTGAAGGGCCATTTTCATCAAGTATCACTAGATAAGTGATTTCTACTTATTGTGAATAAAATACATGGACTACATGTGGATTTTAACATAAAAATTAGTAAAAAGTATGGGGTTTCGTTGGAAAACCTAGAATTAGTAAAAATGAGATTTGACCACGAATTTGAGCATGAAATTAGAAATAAATTATGTAATTGAGTTTTTGATGCCATGGGTAATATTTATCTTCAAAATTTTTCAAAATACGGGTGCGTGGGCCTCGATTTGACTTTTCAAATGGGGCTGGGAATTAATTTAATAGTTAAATTATAAGTTTTTGAGTATATTTTGATTTTTTTTTGCAAGTTCTTTCGGCTAGTTTTGAGTTGCTCAGTATCAATTTGAGGTGTTAGTAAAGTGTTGGAGTCGAGTTGTGGACTTGGAAGAAAGGTAAGGCTCTTACCTAATCTTGTAAGAGGGAGTTATTCCCGCATGTGTTCTTTTTGTTATGTGCTACGGATTATGGATGTTATGTACATACGAGGTAAAAAACTTCCATGCGTAAGTTAGATTCTTAATTATGTCCGGGTAGACTTAAACTTATATCATGCCTTAATTATATTACTTCAGCTAATCTTACATGCTGAATTACTTGAATTCATAATTGAGCTTAAGACTAGAATTTACGTATTTGACCGAGCTTCTTTACTTTAATTTTTGGTGGAATACTTGATTGTCGGAAATATGCTTTCTATTGCATTCATATCCTCGTGTTATGCTTATGTGATCGGTAGTCCCGTTTACTTGACTCGCACGTACCTTCACGAGTAGAGCTAGTGGCCCGATGAAAGTTTCTCTACTCTTATAGGTCGGGTCGTTCGTTTCGACAGTATTATGAAATATCTTTATGGGAGTAGTTCGTTCGCCTCGACAACATTATGAGATGCATATATGGATCGGGGCGTACGACCTCGACGGTATTATGTAACACTATTCTTATGGCACTGTGTCGTTCACCTCGACAGAATCGTGCGCAATATTCGATAGGGAGTAAGAGAACATATGGGTTTTCTTGATTTGATATTTGACATTGTACCCGATGTTGATTGTTTTATTTCATTCGAGACTGTATGTGGTATCTGATGATTTCGTAATTATTCTCAGTCGATAAACGTGTTATTTATATTTATTTAATTTGTGTTGCTATTTGCCGTTCTTCATATCTGTCTACTTTTATGTACATTGGTTTTGATCACTAGCGAGTGTTGATGCCGACCCTTTACCGCTACTTTTTTGAGGTTTGACTATATACTTATTGGATACACATTGATTTATGTATGCATATTACATTTGTGCATTGATTGTGTAGGTACTGAGACAGGTACATCGGGTGGTCACTCAGGCGCGTAATTGCATCAGCTGGAGACTTAGTGGTGAGCCGCTTTCCATGCTTCGACCCACAACACCCGGAGTTTCCTTCCTCCTATACTTATATATACTTATTTATTCCATCTATTTTATTTCAGATAATAATTGTAGTCGTTTTGGATATTCTATTAGATACTCATGTACTCATAACATTAGTAGATGTTCATGGTTGTATTTGATATTTATATTATTTCGCTTTATGTTTTATTCTTGTTTCGTGACTTAGTAAAAAATGAAAGTCATTTATCATAGTTCCTAAATTAATCTCCGCTTTAATATTTTAAATTTTTGATTTTAAATAGTGTTATGGATGGTTATTTGTGTTGATGGTTTATTGATGGCTTGCCAAACGATAGCGTTGGGCGCCATCACGGCATATGGTAAGAATCGGGTCGTGATAGCTTGGTATCAGCGCGCTAGGTTCACATTGATTTCACGAGTCATGAACAAATCTAATAGAGTCTTGGGAATCGGTACAGAGAAGCTTGTACTTATCTTCGAGAGGCTATAAGGTGTTAGAAAACTTCTCTTTCTTCATTTCCTATCGCATTGTCAATGTTGTTCTAGTCAATATCTTTCTCTTTTTCTCTTAGAGATGATGAGAAGGCGCGTGATGACATCACCCGGCAACAGAGGGATTGCTCCTCCGCTCGTCAAAGGTAGAGGCAGAGGCCGAGGGATGTCCAAAGCTCTTGTTGGAGGAAAAAGGCATCCCAATTGCCTTTAGTGGTACTGCCAGTGGACCCGCCGAAGGATTTTGTTATTGAGGAGCATGATGAGATACTTGCAGCCGAGCAAGCCCATGCACAATTCATGACCGCATGGGCTTTCAAGAGGTCATGGGTCGTACACTGCATTTTATTTTCAGCGGACTCTATGACTCATATCGGATTATTTTCAGCCGATCCGGCCACATCTCAAGCGAGAAGGAGAGCACATGCCACTACTGTTCATGCACCACGGCACGCTGCTGCTATTTATCATCCCCCAAGGGTACTACCTGCGGGCAGAGTTCAGCCGGTCATAGTGGTCAATATCAAAGCTGCAATACTTAAAAGTAAAAATTGAGATTGTGCAAATGTCCTTGTCTAACTATTGCATTAGCGTGATAATATCAGTTCACATCAATAATGAGTTTTAAACACTTGTTACTATTATAATTTTAGTTAAATTGTTTTGTTTGCACGAAATATGTATTTAGTAGAGTGTATTTAAATAAATTTAAGAAAAAATTATGTTGATGGAAAAAATTCTCAATCTCAAATTGCACATTCGTATTAGTTAGAGAAATATAAGTGCAAATTTGGACTAGTAGGTTCCAGGTACCAGATAATTATATGAAAAAGTTGTTGGAAAAACGAAAAGACATAATCCAACAAAGTTTTGCATACATATAATCGTATCATATCAACACATTCTATGTCACGCAATAAATTCATTTATTTACTCTCTTCTCATCTTTTTAATTGTGATGATCATTTAATACTAAATTAAAATTAATATGCGACAAGGCATAATTATTCATACACAATTTCTGGTACTCATCATCAATTAGACCTCATTGCAGATAACTAACACCACATAAAAAAACAAAGAGAATTTTAATATACATGAATCATAAGTTGTTTTGACTTAAAGTTTAACTATATGCAGTAACTGTATAAATTAATTATACAATCATAAGGTAAGTAAAATAATTTCTATAATAACTATTAGTAATTAGTCTTCGGAAAAGAATGATAAAGTATATGCTACAATAAGCAAACTTACATTTACTGTTTAAAAAAATATTTCTACAATATCATTATATGTAACTTATTAGATATATAATTTTTATTTACAATTTCTTTTTTTGATAATAATTTTTTTATTTACAATTTCATTACACGTACTCCTTGTTTTTTATTGGATCTTTTTGAAGTGTACTATATTTGCTTTTTGGGTACAGTGACATAAATAAGGTTGAGTTCAAAATTTTATGATATCAAGAAATCAAAGATCAAACAATCTTAAGAAGACCATTCTGCCCTTTCTTCGTATTATTATCGTTATTCTTTAAAATAATATTCAAGAGATTAATTATTTTTTTCTTCGAAAGGGACAAAAGTACATTATCCATTGTTAAAAAAGGAATCACGAAGTTTTCGATACGTGGGTCAGCATATAAATTGCAATATTAATTTAAAATTAAATTTCTTTAAAATTTTATGGCATAAAGATATTATTCATAATTTCTTATATTAAATAATATTTTAAAAAATATCTGAGCAATCATGCTAAAGATACAACTGTTTGACCTCTAAATAGTTTGATCAGTATAAATTTATTTTTTAAAATAAATAAGATATTTAAAAAAACATTGAAGAACAGCACATGATTTTTTAAGTTTAAAAATATTTTAAAAAAAGTATTTGAAAAAGTCATCGTTAAAGATAACAAAAGCTTTAACCCCAAACAATTTAATGCTCACATACATTAGAATATAGAGTAACCTATTTAAGGCATCAAATGCAAAATTTCATATCCATACTTTTAAATTATTTAGAAATATTTTCACCATTAAAACTTTATCCATACAGTCAACTTTTAAATAATATAACGAATTCTTACTCTACCAACGTGAAATTTTTAAATACAATACTACTATATTTTAATTTGTGATAATAGAGTATTTTCTAGTTCATGAGTTACCTTTTACGAAGAATTACATATAATTATTCTTAATTCTGATAAAGTATTGTTTCTAAAATTCATGTATATAAGTAAGTCCTTTATAAAATCAATAGGTCAATTATATTCAAATTACTTAAAAGGTAAGTAGCTAAATAAATATCACAACACATATCATTGGCATTAGTAACCTTAGAAGAAAGTAAAATTTTATAGCAGGTAACAAAATTACACTGATTACATTAATTTAGCTACATCGTTTATGAGATAAATTTGAAATTAAAATGTATTTAATCTAAATTTTTATCAAACTCAATCTCGTTTTCTTAGTGTAGAGTTATGGCACATAGGGCTTCTGCACTACTGTGCTTTGCTATCTCGAAGCGCTTCACTATGAGAATTTAGTTTCGCTAACGCCCGACTTAGTCTCAATCACGCTGATTATTTGCTTTCTCAGCAAGAAAATCACTTGTAGACATCAGCATATTTTCTTTAATAATCATATCAAATGAAGCGTTCTTGGTTCTGAATTATTATATCGCTCATCCCTGTTTCCAAATGAAAAGATCCACCATCAAGTGCAAGAGATGCTCTCAAAAGGGGTAAGAGTTTCAATCCGTATTCAAAGGAAATAGTTTGAATGTGTAAATTAATTATGAATACGAGTTTGGAAATTATTCAGAATTAATGGTACAAATTTTCAGAAATTTTACGAGATCTTTATAAAGTCCATTTTTACGAGTGTTACAATTCAGTCGAGTACTCAAATTTATCTTTTCTTAGGATTTAATATACATACATTCATTGTATATCTTGTTCTCACAATTGATAAATTTTAATCTACTATTAACAAATTAATTATAAATTATCAATTACTAATTCTTATTAAGTATTTATTATTAATTTATTTTCTGTGTACGGAAGAAGGAAATTATAGTGGAGGGACACGTGTTGCGTAGCTAAAAAAGGGGAAAAGGTGTAAAGGGCAGTATTTTAGTGACACTCGTAACTGTTGTACCCAACCCTATATACTAAATACTCTTTTTCTCAGTCCACTCTCTCTACAAAATTGGTCATTCTCCCCTCTTTTTTCGTGTGAGTACTATTTAGGGTTTCTCAGTTCTTGATTCTTGGTTCCTCCGTTGTCAGCCCCTAAGGTATACTCCTTATGGCAAAAATTTGATGTTTTCTTGATGTATTTTTTTGTGGATTTCGTGTTTTTCTGTTGTTGAATCCGTCAATGCTGCTTTAAATGTAGTGATTTTGGTTTAATATTTTCTGGGGTTTGTTTTTTTTTTGCTTAAAAAAATGGGTTTTCTTTTATATACTCCTTATGGCAAAATTTTGATGTTATCTTTATGTAATTTTTGTGGATTTTGTGTTGAATCTGTCAATGCTGCTTTAGTTTGAGTGATTTTGGTTTAATAATTTCTGGGGTTTGTTTATTTGTGCCTAAAAAATGGTTTTCCTTTTATAAAATTGTTATGGAATTTTTTATGCATTTTGAAGTAAATTTTTGTGTGTTTTTTCTGCTTTTGAGTCAGTTGATGCTGCTGTATTTTGAATGTTTTTGGTTCAATATTTTCTGGGGTTTGTTTGTTTTTGCCTAAAAAATGGTTTTCCTATTATAAATTTTTTTATGGGATTATTTTTATGCTTTTTGTGTGTTTCTCTCTTTTTGAATCAGTAAATGTTGCTGCATGTTTACTGATTTTGGTTTTGATATTTTTTGGGTTTGGTTTATTTTTTGGTTTTAACTGTTTCTGTCGGAAAAAGTCACTATGGAAAATTTTGTTGCTTTTTGAAGTATATTTTGTGTTTTGTTTGTTTTTGTGTTTTCCTTCTATTTCTTTTGGTAAAACCTGGACACTTTGAATGTCAATGAACAAAAATAAAAAATAAGAAAATAAAAATAAAAAGTGGATTTCAGTTTTTATTAGTCTGTTCTTTCTTCCTTTTGGAATTTCTTGGCTTGCATGTGTGTGTTATGGCTTGACTTTATGGTGTTGAAAATTTTCTTGGATTTTTGTATTTTTACTGAAATGTGTGTTTTTTCAAGAAGCTTAAACTGAAGTCAAAATAAAATAAAAAACAAAAATATTGTGTGTGATTTTGATTCAATGTTTTCTGGGTTTGTTTATTTTTGCTTGTTTTATACTGTTTCTGTGGAAACATGGCTTTTCATTTGTTAAAACTTAAACCCCAGAAACTGAAAATGACAAAGAACAAAAGAAAAGGAAAGAAGGTAGATTTTCAGTGTGAAATTTATATGTTTTTTTTGTCTGTCCTTTTTGGTTTGCATGTCTGTGTTGTGGCTCGATTTATGGCGTTTTGACCAATGTTCTGTGGTATTGTGGTTTAAAATGGTTGTCTGATTTCTATTATTTATAGTGTTTCTGATGAAAGCTCTCTGTGATTTTTGTATTCCTTAAATGCTTCAATATAGTTTTTTCAAAGGCTCAGAAACTTCTGAAGAAAGAAAAAAAAAGGAAAAAGAGAAATAGTAGGTTTTAAGTGTGAAAGAAAAGAAGAGGAAAAAAGTAGGCTTTAAGTGAAATGTCAGGGTTTTCTTATCTTTTTTTCTTGTGGTTACTTGGCTTGCATGTTTGGACCTTTTGTTGAGCAATGCTTGTGCTACTGTGGTTGAGTATTTTAAATGAAAAATTTCAGGTTTTTTTGGGAGTTAGTGAGATCTGCTTGACTTGTTTTTCTTTCTTTTTGTGATTTTCTTGGTTTGCATGTGGGTATTATGGATTGATTTGGGGAATTTGACATTTTCTAAGTAGTACTTATGCTATTTTGTTTGTGAATTTCTGCATTTTCTACTTAGCAATCTTCTTCTCTTTTTAGACTCTGTCGTTAATGTTATTACCTAGTTATTTTACAGTAAGCTGTGCTTTGGTCTCTTCTTCGAGATTTTGGTCTTCTTGTTTATTAGCTTAAAACCCTCAGGCTGAAATATGAAGCAGCTTATATAGTATTACCCTAGAGACCTGTTTTCATTTTGCGCTTTCAAAAAACCTGTTTTTTTTTTAAGCTCTTATCAGTATTTTTATGGCTTTTTGTTGAGTTAGTGTAAAAACAAGCTCGTACTGTTTAGTTTTACTTCTGTAAAACTAAACAATCCGGTGTAATATGTGCCTTTTTGTCTATCCGTTGTCCCTTTTTTGTCTTTAGGTTGAAGTCTTTAGTAAAAATTGTAATTGGTCTAGTTTTCTGCTTTCATAATGTGTGTACCATGGTTTTCCTCTGACAAAAAGAAAAAGGAAAAGAAAAAAAAATCAAAACTAGAAGAGAGTAAAGAAATGAACTATGCTGCTGCTGTTCTTTCCAAATATGGAGAGTGCTTTGCATGGTCTGAGTGATTCCTTTTACCTTTTCTTTGTGTGAAAAAGAATGATTACTTTCACCTTACATTTTGCAATGTGCTTCTTAATAACAATCTGTTTTGTGGATGATGTTGCCTTGCGTCTTGCTTGGTTTTGAGGACCTCACTATTGGTGGCTGCTGTGATTTCTTCATTTCTTTTTAGTGCTTTCCTAGATGTTTTTGCAGTCAAACTACTTGTCTACATTACCCAAATGTTTGTGTATTCTGGATTTGTTATTTTCAGTTTTTAATACACTCTTTATGTTATTTGACATGTCTTTTCTCTTGCCTTATGGTTTGGTAGCATCATAGCAGTTCTATTGGCTGGTGGTTTTCATAGGGGGTTGACTGAATTTACTCTCTTTCCTAATTTTTCTTACTACACTTTCTCCCCAGAATTCATCTTTGTATGGTATTTCAAGTTGTATTTTCAATTTTATGTTTTCTAATATTCAGAAACTCTGTTTCATACAGGATTTTGATATGGCTGAAGAAGATAAGAATGGAGCAGCGGAGGGTCTGCCACCTCCTCCTCCTGTTCCACCTGATTTCATTCCTGCAAAATCAGAACCCGAGCCGGTGAAGAAAAAGGCGGCTCTACGTCTTCCCATGGCCAGACGTGGCCTTGGAAACAAGGGACAAAAGATTCAAATTCTTACTAATCACTTTAAAGTGAATGTGACCAATGTGGATGGACACTTCTATCACTACAGTGTATGTCTCTCTCCACCATATATTTTTATGTCTTATATTTTTTGTTTTCTATAGTCTAATAATTCGCTGACCATGTTAACTCTGTTCTTTTACAGGTTGCCCTATTTTATGAAGATGGGCGGCCAGTAGATGGGAAGGGAGTTGGCAGAAAGGTCCTAGATAGAGTGCATGAAACATATGATACGGAATTAGCTGGAAAGGATTTTGCCTATGACGGGGAAAAAAGCTTGTTTACCATTGGAGCACTTCCTCGAAATAAAATGGAGTTCACCGTTGTTCTTGAAGACGTCACATCAAATAGGTTGGTTTCAAAATGGCCGAGCCTCACTTGTTTCCAGTGCCCTATATAGCGGTTATTGACCGTCTGTTGTTCACAACTTTTTACATTCAGGAACAATGGCAATAGCAGCCCTGCTGCACATGAAAGTCCCAATGAAAGTGACAGGAAAAGGTTACGGCGTCCTTACCAATCAAAATCTTTTAAGGTGGAGATAAGCTTTGCTGCGAAAATTCCGATGCAGGCAATTGCAAATGCTTTGCGGGGTCAAGAGTCGGAGAACTCTCAAGAAGCGTTGAGAGTATTGGATATAATTTTAAGGCAGCATGCTGCTAAGCAGTAAGTTATCCTTATTTCTTTTAGCGAGAGGGGTTGATCTCATCTGTCTGTTTTCTCAGTTCATTTGGTTGATGTTCTTGTATCAGGGGCTGTCTACTTGTTCGTCAGTCCTTTTTCCACAATGACCCGAAGAACTTTGTTGATGTTGGAGGTGGTGTTCTTGGTTGTCGAGGATTCCATTCTAGCTTTAGGACCACTCAGAGTGGCTTGTCTTTGAACATCGGTAATGGCTCTAATAACTCAAGTTTCATGTTTCATACTTCTACCCGAACGAAATGAGTTTAATGCTGTACTACTGCATCAATTACAGATGTGTCTACCACAATGATTATCCAGCCTGGGCCTGTAGTGGACTTTTTGATAGCAAATCAAAATGCAAAAGATCCCTTTACGCTGGATTGGGCAAAGGTAGACTGTTGTTTGTGGTAATCTGTTTATCTAGTTATGTAAACTATAGCTAAGCACGGATTGTCTACACAATGTATTAGGCAAAACGTATGCTCAAGAATTTGAGGGTGAAGACCAGTCCAACTAATCAAGAGTACAAGATTACTGGACTGAGTGAGAGATCATGTCGTGAGCAAACGTATGCCTTTTTTTCCTTTGTTATTTCTTGTTGTTTAAAGGAGAATGTATGCCTTTGTTTCTTTTGTTATTTCTTGTTGTTTAAAGGAGAATGTATGCCTTGTTTCTTTTGTTATTGCTTTTTATTTAAACATTGGCAGGATTAAGTTGTAAAAGTCGGCTTCTTTTGACATTTTAGGTTTACCCTGAAGCAGAAAGGTAAAGATGGGGAAGGTGATGAAATTACTGTTTATGATTACTTTGTCAATCACCGAAACATAGACTTGCGCTATTCTGCTGATTTGCCCTGCATCAATGTTGGGAAACCCAAACGTCCCACCTATTTCCCTATCGAGGTAAAAAGCCTTTGGTTAATATTAAAGGCCTATGTCATAACTTGTGTTTTGTGCATATAATATTCTCAGTTTCTCTTTGTTGGATTCAGCTCTGCAATTTGGTGTCATTGCAAAGGTATACAAAATCTCTGTCCACATTCCAGAGATCTTCATTAGTGGAGAAATCTAGGCAAAAGCCTCAGGAGAGGATGCAAGTCCTAAGCAATGTATGTTTTTCTTAATTAAAGGAATCTCTTGGAGTATTCCGGTGAATAGACACTAATTCCTGTTTTGGTGCAGGCCCTCAAAATCAACAAATATGATGCCGAGCCTCTGCTTCGTGCCTGTGGAATTTCAATCAGCAGTAACTTCACCCAGGTTGAAGGGCGTGTTCTTTCTCCCCCAAAGGTATTTAATTTACAGTCACTTCTTGGCTGATTAGATAATTTAGTGAATTTGGAAATCCAGTCTGATCTTACCCTTTATACATTTCAGTTGAAGACAGGTGGTGATGACTTTGTTCCACGTAATGGCAGGTGGAATTTCAATAACAAGGTGTAGAACCACTCCGTTTGAAATGTTTTTTTCTGCTGGATCGGTTAATTTATCCTCATAGTTTCTTTAGTTTTGATGTTCATTGAATTTCCTATTCATATTTTATGTGGAATGAGCAGAGACTGGTTGATCCGACAAAGATAGAGCGCTGGGCTGTTGTCAACTTTTCTGCACGTTGTAACATACAAGGGCTAATAAGTGATCTTATAAAATGTGGAAAAATGAAAGGAATTGTAAGTTCCCTCAAATTCGTAGTTACTTGGAAAGTGAGTGTAGAGATGAATGACCTGATCATTGTTCCTTATTTTATAAAATGTGTTCAGATGGTGGAAGATCCGTTTGATGTTTTTGAAGAGTCTCCACAATTCAGAAGGGCTCCACCGCTTGTCAGAGTGGAAAAGATGTTTGAAGAAGTCCAGTCAAAACTTCCTGGGGCACCAAAATTTCTGCTTTGTTTGCTTCCTGAGAGGAAGAACTGTGACATTTATGGTTAGTGAGATTTACTTGTCCTCTTAACAATGAACTCTTAACTGCTGCTGATGACTGATATAATTGAACTGATTGAACTCGAAGGACCATGGAAGCGGAAGAATTTGGCTGAATTCGGCATTGTTACCCAATGCATAGCTCCAACGAGAGTCAATGACCAGTATATCACCAATGTGCTTCTGAAGATAAATGCAAAGGTGAGAGTTCCGAGCATCTGGTTCTGTGCTATCATCCTGAGCATCTTCTTTTTTCCACCTTCTCTTGCTTCTTTGAAATCTCAAAATATTTTCCTAATCATGTTATTCCCTGGCAGCTTGGTGGTTTGAATTCTATGTTAACTGTTGAACATGCTCCTGCAATCCCTATGGTATCTAAGGTTCCCACCATAATTATTGGGATGGATGTATCACATGGCTCTCCTGGCCAATCTGATGTGCCATCCATTGCTGCGGTATGATCTCTGTCAAGTTTCATTGAATCATATTTTTGTTTCCTTTTTAACCAACCGGGTCTATGATTATTTCCTTGAATTGGTACTTAAAAAATCAGCCACCTAATGTGTACAAGCGCGTAGAGGGACGCATGTTGCATTTTTCTTCCCTCTTGAAATTTATAATGGTTTCTCTTTTTGTATGTTCATCTTTAACGTGACCAGGTTGTCAGCTCAAGGCAGTGGCCTTCGATATCTCGTTACAGAGCTTCAGTGCGCACTCAGTCTCCTAAAGTGGAGATGATAGACAACTTGTTTAAACGTGCTTCTGACACTGAGGATGAGGGGATAATGAGGTGAGTTTGCTTTTTCAGGTTTACCTTTCTCTTTTTTTTTTTGGGGTGGGGGGGAGGGAGTGGGTTGGGTGGTTGGGCCTTTAATTGGTGCGACATAAACCTACACGAGAGAGCAATGCTAAGCTCGTTGCACTTGTGTTGTGCTCACCAGCTTTTTTGTTTTGGGTCTCTACCATGATAAGTAGGACGCTGCGGCAACGATATTTTATTTTGGCTAAATGTTCAAGCTACATGAAAGGAGTGCTCATTTTGGAATTATCTACTTTATTGTAGCATCTCCCAGAAATAATTAATCTACAAAATTGCAGGGAGGCTTTGCTAGATTTTTATGTGAGTTCTGGAAAAAGGAAGCCTGAGCATATTATTATATTCAGGTGATCTATCCAGCTGCCTTTCGCATGTATTCTATTTAGTTCCAGCTTATTGTGTGCTGTACCAGTGTGCTATAATGTCGTGTAAATGCTCTAATATTAGCACTGACTTGAAATGAAAGTGGAATCAAAGTCAATGACCCCAGATGTGCACAAATAAAAATGTCAAAGTAAAAAGGTTTTAAGAAAGGAATTCTTCAGTAACAGTCCACAGGTACTTGATGTGTTAGCTATAACCTCATCTTGAGGAAAACTGCATAAAACACATTTGTAAGGTTGTGGCTGGACTGTTAGTTGATAATGCTGATTCTTAGTTGAAATTGGGTTGCCATCAATTAAAGTAACTTATATATGGCATTTCCTTGACGGCGATTTAAATTATCTTGATACTCCTAGTTTGATTTTTTCCTGCGATGAAAGTCTTCATCTGCAGTTCACGCATGTGTACATGTGTAGATTCTCTAATCATTGTTTTATTTATGGTCTTGTTCAAAATTTTCAGGGATGGAGTCAGTGAATCTCAATTTAATCAAGTTCTGAACATTGAACTGGATCAGATCATTGAGGTTTAGTCTCATAAATATTTTGAGGAATAGTGAACTCTACTCTGGGAAAACGTGATATAATTGTACTAAGTCAGTTGTTTTGTTTGTTGATTAATAGGCGTGTAAATTTCTCGACGAGAAGTGGTCACCCAAGTTTACTGTGATAGTTGCACAGAAAAATCATCATACCAAGTTTTTCCAGCCTGGAGATCCTAACAATGTTCCTCCAGGTACAACTCGAAGTCACTATATAATAATTGCAACTAATGCACTGTATGAAGTTGCTTACACATTCACTTTTGTGTAGGCACAATTATCGACAATAAAGTTTGTCACCCAAGAAACTATGATTTCTACTTGTGCGCCCATGCTGGAATGATTGTAAGTCTTATGTTCTTTTAGTTATCTTTTCTGTCTCTCTTTTCAGTCTCAACAGTTTTGGTATTTCATACTTGAATTTTCTTCTTTTAATTCTTAGCTTGTTCTCAGCTAATATTGTTGTGTTTAAGGTGTTTATCCTCTACAATGAATACTGAATGTGTTGTCTGGTCCTCCCCTAAGTATACAACAACATACCCAGTATAATCCCAATAAGTTGAAAATTTATTGAGTTTTTATATTAGATAGGGCTGGGAAAAGCTTGACTTGTTGTCCTTGGTTATTGCATTGTGTTATAACCTCGTGAAAGTTTTCTTGCTCAATCACTTGTGTATTATGGGGTTTGCTTGTTAATACCGTCTCGGTTTGGAGCTCAGTTCATTGCTAATGTAGAAATTGCACGGGGCGCCCTATTTGGTCGCCCCCATTTAACCCATACCCATATTTTTAAAATTATTTAACCTATACCCTAATTTTTACAACTTCAGGCGCCGCCTTCGTGATACCTGTGCAAAACTTCAGCTTATTTAGTGCTTAAGTTTTTACAAATGAACTAAATAACTTCAGCAAGTTTTTGAAAAAGCTTTATGACAAAACTAATGTATCCTGGACAAAACTTCAGCTTATTTAGTGCTGAAAGTTTTAGAAATGAACCAAGTAACTTTTTGAAAAAGCTTTATGACAAACTAATGAATCTAGGACAAACCTTCGGCTTATTTACTGCTGAAGTTTTTACAAATGAACTAAATAACTTCAGGACTTCTGCTGAAATTTTTGAAAAAGCCTAGAATGATTGCCTTTGCTACTTCAGGCCCATATGCCTGAAGTTTATGCGAAAAGTGAGTACGTTTGCAATTTTTTTTGCAAAGCGGGTATAAGTTAAAACGTGACCCAAAAAGCGGGTATATATGCAAAAGCCCCATTCCTAATTAGGATGGCTCAAGCAGCATACTTAAATCTAATACAAAAGGTTGTCTTACCTATATCCTGAATCCAGTGAAAGCTTTTCCCACAGCTTCCAGTTGTCTAATTGCGAATTTGTAAGCTGGTATTTTCGGATATATTAGATTATTTCTATCAAAGGTTAAGAAAGAAACAAGTAATGTCAGTCATATTTCCACATCTCATGCTAGCTGATAACCATGCTCTATGAAATAATCACCATTGAATTGTTTATGGTTTGGGCTGATCTCGTCAGTTCAAGAAGATGCTAGATTTTGGTGAGTGACTTTAAATTGATATCGATTTCTCCACCTTTGGTTACATTGGCATATATCTTCATTGGCAGATCGTCTTTTATCTAGAGAATTCTGCATTTTTTCTTCTTTTTTCTGCTGAATGTTGGTGAATCATTTAAATTCAAACAGTCAACTATGCTTCAATCCCAATTAAGTTCTGGTCCAGTGATATCTCATGATTCTTGTTTGGACTATGATTATTTTGTAGGGTACCACTCGTCCTACACACTACCATGTCTTGTATGACGAAATTGGTTTCTCGCCTGATGATCTTCAAGAGCTTGTTCATAATCTGTCTTATGTGTAAGTACTGCATTAAATATCTCCGAGTCGTAAATTCACAGCATCTGTTATTTTAATCAAGAATCAATTGTCTAATGTTGCTATATATAAAATTGTTTTGCATAATCCTTGCAGCTACCAAAGGAGCACAACTGCAATATCTGTTGGTAAGTGTCATTCTGTTGGCGAAAAACAGTAGTGCCAATTATGTTTTCTGGATCAAGAACTTTATCGTGTTTCATAATCTACGACTTCTCCCTTTTAATTTTCTATTTGCACTCATTATTTGTCCATATGCAGTTGCTCCCATCTGTTATGCTCATCTGGCTGCCACTCAGATGGGACAGTGGATGAAGTTTGAAGATACATCAGAGACGTCCTCAAGCCGTGGGGGAGTTACAAATGCTGGTCCAGTTACCGTTCCCCAGCTCCCGAAGCTCGAGGAAAAAGTTTCCAGTTCCATGTTCTTTTGTTGAGGCTTTGTTACTAGCCTCTTGCTAGCTGTGTGGTTGATAGATGTTTGGTTGTTTGTGAATAGTTTCGGTTTATAACTCCTAGGACCATTTTCAAAATCCCCATGACATCTTTTTGCTTTAGGGTACCTGCTACTTAAGCTATTTTGGATGTACCTCTGTTTGGGGGTTTAGCTGGCAATGACCATGTTTGGACATAGTTTGTGTTATGATAATTTCTAGGATCGTGGTAAGCTGAAAATTATGCATAGTTTCTTTATGAGCTTGCTTTTTGCTTGACTTGCAAACAGGTTCTTTAAATGGGTATAGTAGCTACAATATACCCTAGCTCTGACAACACTCTTTTATCTCTTAGCACGAATATGATGCGAGCTTTTCTCAAAAATATTGTTCCACCCGTGTCGGATTATCCAAAAATGCTCTACTTTGGAGGATCCGCAATACTGCTCGAAGAAGTCCGAGGCAACGTAAAACATGATTGCTTTGGCCTCAGTGATGTTATTACTGCACCTTCCAAAGTTAACTCTAAATATTCCACCTTCTTTCTGCCAATACAAATAGCAGAACCAAGGCAAGGAAAAGGGAAATTCTCTTTTGAGAGAAACTTGTTGCTACCCTCACCGCTGTGTACTATATATTTTTGGATCAATAAGAAAGTAGGACTTCTCTTTGTTAATCTGCTCTCCACATATTTGTTCATAATTTCTGAGGCATTCGATTAAGTTCTGATGTGATGGGGAATGCCTAGAATAAAACAGAACGGTACATAGGCATATGTCAACTATATTATGCATGTTCGAGAAGACAATTGTTTCTAGGGTTAACAACATTAGAAGCCTTGTTAATATCTGAATCTGAGCATTATCAAGATTAAAAGGTTGTGCAGCAGTTCCATCATCATCCTTACCCTCTTGTAAATAATCTTTTGAACTTGTGGTATAAAATAAGGCACATATATTTGTGTGGTTATAAATCATTGTGTAAAGGTAAATTGTTTTCAAATATGGAAAGGGGTCTTCCTCTTTTACAGGGACTAAAAATAAAATAGGTTTGGTGTTTCGGCTAGGGTATTTTTTACCAGATTTTATCTTCGCATACAATAGTGGTTATTTTTCAATGATTTTGCAAATTCTGGCTCTTTCATAATTACCAGTCCAAAAACTGGCTAGCCTATACTATTTTGACGTTCAAATAAGCTCACAATTCTGGACATATCGTCCCATTGAAATGTCGAGAAAACTACCTAAGTATAAATGGCACCAGGTAATCACTTTAAAGGGTTGCTATTTAGAAATTAGCAGTGTGTCCTAAATATCAGTTGTTCAGTTTGATTTTTCAGGACAAAATAAGTACTGGCTAATCTCTAAACGTCAAAGCGGTAAAAAGCGGCATTTAGCACATTGAGCTCAAACATGTAAAAATCAGATAACAAATGAAAGCCAAGTATAACAGTAATTCTAAGCTCGAATTCTGAACCCTGAACCCGGAACAAGAGATGCTGGGTTCGGCCCCCAGCAGAGCCGCCAGAGCTGTCACACCTCCTTTTTCCCGAGGGATAGAGAGTTTTTCCAATTAAAGTGACATTAATCAAAATGAGAATATTTACTTAATCAAAGTCACCACTTGGAAAAATTGTGATGGTTGTCCCACTCCCAAGTCACCGATCTATTTTAAAATCCCAAATCTAGGAAAATTGACTTCATTTATGGCCCAAACACAGAAGATCGGGTACGGAATTCTGTTAACCCGGATGAAGGTGTGAGACACTCCCGAATTCCGTGATTTTAGGACGATCGCTTAACTATTTAAATTGGCTTAATTATCTGATTTATTACATGTTTAAAAACCTATTGTGTATTTTAACTTTCTAACCGCTTTTAATAGAATTTTAATTGCTTTTAGGATTTACGGAGTTTATTTGAACAAACTGCGATATCACGCACTCGTTTGTTTTTGTACATATTGCGAATCGTGGCACGTGAAACGAACCCACGATTTAGTGTAGAGAGATATAGAGAGAAAGATATGGGAGATTCTTATTTCTTCCATGTATTGAAGTGTTTCAATTCTATACAATATCACTTCACATCCTCTATTTATAGTAGTATATAGAGGTATACAAAGGAATTTTATAAATATGACATTAAGCATTTGAGATCATGGAGAGGTTATGGAGGTACGAGATTTACAACTCCATAAGTATTGTAGTGGGAGTCAAGGAGATAATGAAGAAGAGTAGTGAGTACTATTCCCTTGGTGGTTATGGACATCCACCATAATTTAATATTTTATAACATTCCCCCTTGGATGACCATAGATAATGTGTCTCGTTAAAACCTTACTAGAAAAAAAAACCTTGTGGGAAAAAATTTCGGTGAAGGAAAAAGAGTACACATATCTAGTAATATGCATTTCCTGCTGCCTCATTAAAAACCTTGCCAGGAAAATCCAGTGATATACAACCTTAGCTAAGGAAAAAAGAGTACAACGCGTATTTGCCTCCCCCTGATGAGAACATCAATTTATTTCTCCGAGATGACATTTTTCGATCTTGTATGCTAATTTCTCAGTTGTTGAGGTTGCTCATGCTTCATTGAATTGAACGACCAAATTATCAAGCGAACAAGTATGTTGAACATCTATTTCTCCGTTTGGTGAAGATTGTGTCTGATAAAGAACTTTGATGAAATATATGCTTTATTCTGTCTCCTTCAATATATCCTTCTTTCAATTGAGATAAGCGAACATCATTGTTTTCACTATTATTGAAATCTTCTCTTCAAAGAAAAGTCACATATCTATTGTGTGTTGAGTCACTTGCTTTATCAGTTGCTAGTATATTGACATGACTTGAATAAGTATCAACAATTATCTGCCTTGTGAATTAATACTATGACAGTACCCCCACATACAAATAGATTGTTTGAAGAACGATCTTTAGAAAATGTCTGCATCTGCATAACCAACAAAATGTTGACAGTATTTGTTAGAATAAGCAAATCTATATCAAGGATTCCGTTTGCAACATAATTCTAATAGTATTCCAGTATATTTATAGGAATTAAACTATATCTTTCTAGCATATTATTATACTCATGGTTCTAGCAAGATACATAGTGCACCAATTGCAGTAGACACAAAAATAAATCACGTACGCCATAATTGCTCTAATCCGTATAAGGATTTGTTGAAGCTTTATTTAATGAATTTCTTGGGAACCTTAATATGCTTCAGAAAAATTTAAATCCTTCAATGATTTTTATATACGCATATCAAATTTATCAGGTATTGCTAGACTAAAATCTGAAAGCAACTGTATCCACCACAAGGGAACACGTTTTCATATAATCAATGCCAGGGCATTTACGTAAAATCTTGTGTCACTCCACTGACTTTATACTTTCAGGTATTGGGACTATCAGTCCAAAAATTCATATTTTTCGAGTGAAGCCAATCTTGATTGTGTATTTTTCATTGACCAATCATTTATCCGTCCAAATTCTATGACAGATTTGAGCTCAAGATCCTCGTCAATATTAAAAATATTGAGCGCTACATTATATCAAAAATATCATCGATGGTCATTTTACATCATTTCCATCATCACACAATAAAGACATAACTTATCAATATCTCATTATTTCAGGTACCTGAGCCTCTTCCATGAGGTCTTATAAAGTGTTATGTCATGGTGCTCTTAGAGAGCACTTGCCTCCTTAGTATGCCCATCTTTATCATTTGCTCATCTCCTTCTTCAAGGAGTTTTATCTTTAGAACCGATTAGTCTATTACGCTTCATGTGTTCCATAGATTATGTCCATCATGGACTTTATTCTATAGCATTAGCAACTGAAATATAACATTTAGCTTTGGGTCAGTAAATACGCCTGACAATATTTTACAAATGAATTATCACTTGAACTTCAAGTTCGCTTTTTTTTGTACGAGGATCTAGATGCACTCATAACAATTTATTCCATGATTACTTTTTCAGATGCCAATTTTCTCCCCCTAATGCTGGGATCACCAACACATATCCCCAAATTTCTTTGGGGATCTATCATTGTGCATTGTGGTGGAACAATTAAATCATATAGCACATCCATATTTCTAGATGGAAATTATTTGGTTCCTGACCCTGAACCAATTAAAATATGGAGAATTTATTATAACTCTTTGGCTAGATGCGTACAAGTGCTGTTGTATATTAACTAAATCACTTCATATCAAATTTCTATTTGGGAGTTTTGTTCTCATAACCAATGATTTAGCTATAATTGAAGGCATTTACTTTCTGCTAAATCAACTTGGATTTAAACCAACATTATCAAGATAAATCATCATAATTTTATTCTGGAGCTGTGCTCTAATAATTTGAGCAATCAATCTTGCAAAATCCAAACTGCAAGTTGATAACAAACGCACATGTGACCATACAATAGATGCATTAAAATCATATAATAGTAAACGGTCCACATGGCAGGTGACTGGACCTATATATATATATATATCACCATTTATTCGTTCCAAAAATTAAGGGATTCAATCCCAACCTTAACTGGTATATACGAGAATAAGCATCACAAGAGAATTCTTGAAGAATCTTCTATTTCTTTGTTATATGCCATTGTGAATTCTCAATTAATTTTCGCATCATAATTGAACCGGGATGGCCAACCGGTCATGACAACTGATATTTATTTCAGTAAATATCTAATTTACTATGGCATGTGATCCATCATCATGCTTATACTTGTGTAGTACGAATAGAAGAAAAATCGGGTAACCTTTTAGATTTACCCAGTATGATTATAGTAATATGAAGATATTCAATCTTACTTTTATTTATAGTATCAATATGCCAACCACTTTGGCTAATATATTTGAAACTCAAAAGGTTCCTTTTGAGACTTACTACAATATCATTGTCATGAACAATTTCATTTATCCAGTTAGTGACAGCTTAGCTCTTCCGGAGCTCTTAATTGATTTTATACTACAAGAACTTTTTCTCACCATCCACATGGTGAATATCTCCTCTGATCCATAGAGAAAATCATATTATTATTGTCATGGTCAAAATTATCATAAGCAAAATCATTTCTTGCTTTAACTTTGCCTTTAATAACTTTTTATAAGGCATGAAAAAATATTTTTTGACGTACCACATGTACACGATCAATGACATATTCATGTAATCACATAGTAATATTCATTATCTTTATTTCTCTCAAACCACCCTTGGAGGTGAGTTGTGGTATTTATCCAACCATGCACAAGCACATTCTTTTGCATGTCTTTCATCACATATATATTTCAACATTTACTTTAAGGAATGAGTCAGCATTTACAATGCTTATCACAAGTCACATTTTCAATGAATGGACTATAATCATGTCAACGTGTCTCGTATTAACATCCACATTGATACATATTCCTTCACCTTCAAAGGATCATTTTGAGAACCCTTATTGTTCTTCTTTTTATAATTACCATAATAATGACTGTTATTATTTGATTTTTGGTACACCCACGTTCAATGGTCAACCACTTGTCTTCATTTAGACTTATTATGCACCACTATCACATTTACTTCAAGAATGGAGCAAATCAAGTGGGACAAACTTCATGCTTTTTCATGAAAAATATATTATTTTTCTTTAGTCATCATTATATCAGCAATATGGTGCATTGAGACTCAAACACATTTCCTTACCCATATAAAGGCATGTTATGCCATAATGAGTTGGGACTCAAATCCAACGTCTTATATCAAGGTACACCAAGACTCGAATCTGATGTCTTACCCTTATGGTGCGCTGAGAATTTAACCCGCCGTCTTACCCTCAACCAATGGCATAATAAGCCAAATTGGACTCACCCTTGAGCCTTTAATAATATACTTCTTTTTAATAATCGATTATTTTACCCGAACTTTAATGAAAGTTCACATTGATCTTTTTCACGAACAACCACATGATCAAATATAAAGGGAATAAAACTATCTTAGTTATACAAAATTTATTTTTACCACAACATAATTTAAATTCTTATTATTTTTTTAAGATTAATTAGAAACCTTCTCAATAGTTAACAATTTCATAATCTTGGCTTGCAAACTGTCGGAGCGATACATATGGAAGATGATGTCAAGGCATCGTAATATGCTGTTGTTTTTCACTCGAAAGCAAGTACTCTATATTTATACATCTACACAAATGAAACTAAATTGTTAAGTAATACAAATTAAACCAAGTCTTAGTTATTAACGTAAGTTAATTGCAGAATTCATGGCAATTTAGAAATGATACTCCCTGTATAACAGAAGCAAACACAACATTGGTATGGCATACAAAATGCCAAGATTTTCACAGGCTCAACCAAATTGATTCAAGGTTGTCAGCCATTTATAATTCCATCGTCAAATAAGTTATCTTCCCACTTGGTTATAGCTTCGTGCTGATAACGTGTTAAGAAACTTAGCTCAAATTAACAATATAAAACAAGGAAAAATAAGCTAAGAGATATAGAGAGAAATAGACAAGAGATTCTTATTTCTTCCACGTATTGAAGTGTTTCAATTCTATACAGTATCAAATAGAGGTATACAAAAGAATATCATAAACATGACATTAAGCATATGAGATCATGGAGGAAGATCATGGGGAGGTTATGGAGGTATGAGAGTTACAACTCCATAAATATTGGAGTAGTGGGAGTTAAGGAGATAATGGAGAAGAGTAGTGGGTACTATTCCTTTGATGGTTATGGACATCCACCATAATTTAATATTTTATAACATTATTTATTTTTTAATTTAACCTTATTTCTTTCTTTTACCCTAATAGCCTAAGAATTGGGCCAATACCCATGGGCCTGTAAACAAGGCAGGTCCCTCTTCAACCAAAAACAAAAAAATATCCACTTCGAGTGACAAAATCAATTGCTTTAAAAACTAAATGCATCAATCTAATCATGTAATTAACTAACTCTAACTATGCAAAACAAGAACTAATTATTCACCAAATCCTGTTATGCTAGCATGTGAAGAAAAACAAATTAAGAATAACAAAACCAGAGAAGAAGAAAAATAAGGAACGAATTTCGGGTCGAATCAAGTCTTGAAACTTCAAGGATTAAAAGAATGGTGAAACTGGGTTTTCTGGGGGTTCTTAGATCCGGAATTCGACGAGTTTGGTGGAGCTTTTTAGAAAATTGCTGGTAGACTAATGGTGAGGGAGTGTTGGGGATTATGGGGTGAGGATTTGAGGTGGTTTAGAGTGGTGTCGCCGCCGGTGGAGAAGTTAGGGGATATTTGGGCGGCTAGGGTTTGGATGAGATTTTGGGAGAGATGAAGAATGAGGAAAATGAGGTCTTTGGGGTTAGAGGATTTTCGGACAAATTTATGTGGGTTGGGGAATTAGTTTCCAACCGTTGGATGGGGAATAGATAAACTGATGAGATGGCGTTACTAAAACGCCGTCGTTTATGGTTCAAATGACGTCGTTTAGTTTAATGGTGGGGTGGACCGGATTGGACTTATGGGGATTGGTCCGGACAGATGTTTGGTCAATTGGGGCCAACTAAAGCTGCTATGGCCCAATTTGAGATAAAACTTAAACAAAACCTTCCTTTTTTGGGGCTTTTGCATCCGTACCCACTTTTGTGCCACATTTTAACTTATCCCCGCTTTGTAAAAAAAATTACATTCGTACCCACTTTTGCGCATAACTTCAGCATGCGGGGCTGAAGTAGCAAAGACAATCACGCAAAACTTCAGCATTCTAGTAGACGGGCCTGAAGTAGCTTGCGAACTTCAGTTATAAAGACAAAAACTTCAACATACAGGGCTGAAGTTCCCCCAGATACACTGGAAAACTTCAGCTCTAGAGCTGAAGTTTGAAGTTCCCCAGTTATAAAGACAAAAACAACATACAGGCTGAAGTTCCCCCAGTTACACTGGGGAACTTCAGCTCTAGAGCTGAAGTTTTGTCTTTTGTAAATGGGGAACTTCAGCATACAGGGCTGAAGTTCCCAAGTTATAAATACAACAACTTCAGCATACGGGGATGAAGTTCCCCAGTTTACAAAGACAAAACTTCAGCTCTAGAGCTGAAGTTCCCTAGAGCTGAAGTTTTGTCTTTGTAACTGGGGAACTTCAGTCCCGTATGCTGAATTTGTTGTATTTATAACTTGGGAACTTAAGCTCTAGAGTTGAAGTTTTGTCTTTGTAATTGGGGAACTTCAGTTCCGTATGCTGAAGTTTTGTCTTTATAACTGGCGAACTTCAGCTCAGCGAGGGAAAGGGGAAAAGTTATTTAAAAAGTGGGTACAAGTTAAAAGTTTTTAAAAAAGCGGGTATAGGTTAAATGGGGGCGACCAAATAGGGTGCCCCGCGCAATTTTTACTCCTTTCTTTCATTCTTTTTTTTTTGATTTTAAATTCTAAACAAATTAAAAATCCTAAATTAAATCATAACTTAATTAATTTAAAATGTGAATTAATGAAAGGAAATCCTTAATTCAAGACTAAAAATCTAAAAATAAAAATGTAAAAATGGCTATATATATATATAAATCTTCATTTGATAATGCACTTAATTTACGTAGCTAAATCTTAAATGCAATTAAGATCTAAAACGCTATGCAGTGTAGAATTGGACATTTTTTTGTGTTTTCTTTTGATCTTAAGATATTAAATGTGCAACTAAATGCAAACAATTTATTAAAAAAAAGAATTTCTAGAAATTCTAAGGAGCTGGTTTGGGGAATCACGGGGCCTTACTTATTCAGGGGGGACCTGATTCTAAAATGGAATGATTGATAGAATCGATATTTCATAGAAGACAATGGCTTCTTTCAACATGCCAAATGCAACATTCATTTTTCTGTCCATTCCCACCTAACGTTCTTCTTTAACAAATTTGTTAAAGGAGCAGCCTTCTTCGAGTAACCAGAAATGAATTTCCTATAATAATTAGCCAGCCCAAGGAAAGATCTCAATTCCTTCACTGTTTTTGGTGCTTGCCATTCTACAATGACTTGCACTTTGATTGGGTCCATTCACACTTGATTTTGGCTAACCAAGTGCCCCAGAAATTTTCTCTCCTATCTTGCAAATTCACACTTCTCCATTTTGACATACAATTGGTACTCCCTCAAACGAGACCGCACTCTTGTCAAATGCGACTTATGTTCATCCAACGTTCTGCTATAGATGACTATGTCGTCTAAGTAGACAACGACAAAGTCATCTAAGTATTCATAAAGGACATCATTCATAAGATTGCTGAACGTAGCAGGTGCATTCGTCAAACCAAACGGCATGACCAAAAATTCATATGCGCCATACCTTGTGACACAAGTTGTTTTAGCCTCATCGCCTTCTGCTATTCGCAACTGCTAATAAACAGACCGCAAATCCAGCTTTGTAAACCAGCACGCCTTGCTCAATCTATCCATCAAATCCTGCAACAATGGAACTGGGTATTTGTTCTTCACTGTTACGTTGTTCAATGCCCGATAATCAACACACATCCTTAGAGTCCCATCCTGTTTCTTTTGGAATAGAACAGGTGCACCAAAGGGAGCTTTGGAAGGCTGAATCAGTCCTGCATCAAGTAAATCATTTAACTATTTCCGTAATTCAGCCAACTCTTTTGGCGCCATTCTGTAAGGAGGTTGATCAGGCGGCACTGAACCAGGTAGCAGCTCAATTTTGTGATCAATAGCCTTTCTTGGTGGCAAGTTTTTAGGCATCTCAGGCGGCATCACATCAGCAAAGTCACTCAGGATTCGAGCGACGCAATCCAGTACTTCAATCTGCACATCGGGCTTTACTTCAACCATAGCAGCAAGGAAAGTATCATCTCCCCTTTTTAAACCCTTCTCGACCATCTTGGAAAAAATCAAAGAAGCACTCCGTTGAGTTTCCTCTTTTCTGTATGGGTGAACAACTTTTACAAAACCAGGAGCCTTATCATTCATGATCATTACTCCATCCAAATGTGGCATTGGAACGAAGAAGTTCTTCCTCATGAAACCAATTCCGAGAATCACCTCGAAATCTTCAAAGGGAATCACCATCAGATTCACCTTCCCTTTCCAATTTCCAACAGACATGGGGACATCATAAGCCATACCCACAATGGCTTGTGCTTTAGCATTCACTGTCTGCATATAGGAGGGACATTTGCTCACACTCAAACCATACTTATGCACTAAATTGGTCGAGACGAACGTGTGAGTAGCGCCAGTATCGACCATTGGTACCACAACCTTCTCTACAATTTTCATTTCAATGAGCATAAGCAAGGAATGAGGGTTCGTCTTATTGCTTGTAGCATTTACCAATGAAATAACGTTCAACAATTGTAAAGGATTTACCAATGCAGCAGCAACTTCTCGGCCTTCTCCTTCACCATTATTTTCAGTAGCAAGCAAAGCATTCACCCGTTCCCGGTTTGGACAATTCTTGGCAATATGAGGGCCTCCGCACGTTCATCAGCCATCACTCTTTTTGTTTGCGATGCCTTTATTTCTAGCAGGCCCATCAGCAACAGCCTTGCCTTTGTCCCCATAATCTTTTCGAGCATCTCTCCTCCATTCCCCTTTCTTCTCCACCTTTTTCTTAGGTTTTGAAGTAGAAGGAATTTCAGAAAGACTACGGGTACTGCGATAATCCACCAAAGAATCTGCTGCAACAATCATACTTGGTAGATCTTTCACGCTCTATCTCCGAAGTTCGTTCTGTGCCCATGCTTGCATACCAGAAATAAAATCGTGCAATTTGTCGTCCTCCGACATGTTCTGAATATCCAGCATCAAGGAAGAAAATTCCTTAATGTAATCACGAACTGATCCAGTCTGCCGCAAGCATTTTAAGCGATCCCTAGCAAGCCAAGATGCATTGCTAGGCAAGAATTGGTCCTTCATTTCTTTACGGAGCTTTTCCCATGTGTCTATTTTGGGTTTTCCCGCACTTTCATCGTCCGCCATGCGATTTATCCACCATAACTTAGCATCTCCCGTGAGGTACATGCCTGTTATGGTCACCTTCTCCGCATTTGGAACCTTGGCAGCAACAAAATATTGCTCCATATCCCACAGAAAATATTCCAATTCTTTTGCACTACGTGCTCCACCAAACGCCTTCGGGTCCGGAATCTTAACCTTGGAACGTTCTTCACTGCCTTGGTTAGGAGCAGCCAACGTCCGTCGAAGAACAGTAATTTCCAAAGTAAGATTTTCGTTTTCTTTCTTCAGTTCCTCAACCAACAAACTCGTGGCTTCACAAGTCTCCTGAATGCCTTCACGAAACTGATTCATTCCATCCTTTAGATGATGGATTTCAGAAATCAAATCATCCAACTCTAAAGGATCATCAGTCACGCCAACCCACGCCTCCAATTTTTGAATACGCTCACGTAAGTCCGAAGTGGATCCACCAGCCATAGTCCCAAGTTCACGAGCAGGCTCTGATACTAGTTGTTACAGGGCCAATTTTCTCACTATTGACACTGTACGGCAGTAGCCACACACAAGCCACTGAGCCTTACTTTTCTGCTCACTGTTTAGACTTAGACAAATTTCAGACTTTTAGAAACGTAAGCACACACATATGTACAGGTAAAACACCCAACCATTATTATTCTCGCAAAATTACAAAGGACTCTGGTTGGAAAGGCTTACAAAACATCTCATGCCTTATACAAACGAATTTACACACATATATAGGGCTGCCATAGGCAGATTTACAAAGGGGCAGTTATGGGCAGTTAAAACAATGTGCCGTGCACATGCTTGTCCTAAAAATAAGCCAACTACCTAGTTTGAATTCAAATTAAAACTCTTCCCACAAAATTGTCTTATCTTCAGCAACTTATCCAACTGCTCATGTGCCAAGCACATGAGTTTAACTTCCACAGCACATGCCTTGCACACTTCTTCCGTCACATGCCTTGCACACTGGTTTTCCAGCTTTTTGCCCACACTTAGCTTCCTGCCTTGCCTTGTCTTTTGGACCATGCCTCGACCATAATCTTGTGACCATGTCTTATCCACAAACTTAGTCGTCTCACTGATCCACACGCATGCCTTAGCCAAGTGCCATGTGCCTTCTTTGCCTTAGCCGTTGCCCACGATCAAGGCTGCCTTGCCATTGCCCGAGGCACCTTGCCTAGATGACTTGTCTAAGTCCATGTACTGACTTAGACATACATCCAGCTCCGAACATTTCTTGTCAACACCTATGTCAAGGGGCAATGGACAAGCCCTTGACATAGAATCTGCCCGACATCCGTCATGGCTCAATATTAGGGGCTAACAAACCACCCCCACTAGTTGAACTCGACGCCCTCGTCGAGGCTGATTTCAAGTAGTCCTCAATTTGATCTTCAAATTGCCATAAATAATTCCCCTTCTCCCAAGTTGCATCTGCCTCGGGCTTGCCTTTCCATTGAATCAAAAATTCTGTCCGCCTGTTCTTCTTGTGCATTCCAAGTACCCGGTGGTCCAGAATATTTTCGATCTCATCCTCAATCTGAGTGCGCACTTCAGGAGGAGCTCTCTTGATATTTTTGTGCCTATCTGGATCTTCAGGATCTTCCACATAAGGCCTCAAATAACTCACATGGAAAGTGGGGTGTATCTTCATTCTGTCCGGCAGCTTCAACCGGTAAGCAACTTCGCCTACCTTTTCAATCACTTCAAAGGGACCATCATACCTTGAAACCAATGCTCTATGCCTTACCCGTGTATCAATCTTTTTCCAGATTTGTGGAGTAAGCTTCAATAACACCTTGTCGCCCACCTTGAATTCCAATGGACGTCTGTTCTGATCAACATACTTATTCATGCGTTTCTATGCCAATTTCAAACTGTCCGTTGCTTCCTTCATCATGGCCTGTCTATCCCTACCATAGCGATAGGCAGCTGGACATTTGCCTCCAGTTTTCTGTTGTGCCATCTCTGTTGGTAACCTTGGTTGTTTTCCCAACACGATCTCAAATGGACTCTTCTCTGTCGCTGAAGACTTGTGACTATTATAGGAGAATTGTGCACAGTCCATTAAATCTGTCCAGTTTCGCTGACTAGCAGTCACGAAATGTCTCAAGTATTCCTCCAGCAGATGATTGACTCTTTCAGTTTGGCCATCAGTTTGGGGATGGTTTGCCGTTGAGAACTTCAAGTTTGTACCCATCAGATTGAACAAATAAGTCCAGAACCGGCCTGTGAACCTTGCATCCCTGTCACTAATCACATCCTGTGGCATACCGAAATGCTTGACAGCGTTCATGAAGAATAATTCAGCATCGAACTTTGAGGGACATTCTGTTAGGGCAGCAATAAAAACAGTATACTTTGAAAACCTATCGACCACAACCATGACTGAAGACATCCCATTAACTTTAGGAAACCCGCCGATAAAATCCATAGAAACAGATTGCTATGTTTCTTCTGGAATGGGCAGAGGTTGCAGCAACCCCGCTTCTTTCTTCCTCTCAGTTTTGTCAAGTTGACAAACAAGGCAGCTCTTCACATAAGCTTCAACGTCCTGTTCCATTCTTGGCCAGAAATAACATCGGGACAGTAGTGCCAGCATCCTTTCAATCCCCGGATGACCAACCCAAAGTGTATCATGTGTTTCCTTCGGCAGCTCACGACGCAGTCCTTCACCAAGTGGTACCACGATTCTCCTCCCTTTGAAATAGAGGAGATCGTCCTCGATCCAGTACCTCCGCACCGTGCCTTCTTTGACATGATTCATCGTTTTGACATACGATACATCATTTGCAGTAGCAGGCTTGATTTTATCAAGAAAATATGTCTCAAGTCTTATGATTGAATAAACAACAGCAAAGACTTCCTTCCGACTCAACGCATCAGCGACTTGGTTGGGCCAAGGTCTTGACGGGACAAGGCGGGCTAAATGGAAGCTAGGCACGGCAAAGAGGGAAAGACCTAGGTGCTAAAACATGATGGATTAGTGCCTAGGCAGCGACATTGGCAACTTGGTGTTGCTTTGGCTTAGGTGAGCAGGCTGGCACCTAAGGAACTTGTGGGCAAACAACTTGATGCTAAATATCAGTGTGACATTGGATGCGGGCAAATTTAGTCAAGAAGGGGCGACTTGACTTGAACAAGCGACTGTGAAAGCAGGTGTGCGTGCGGCTAAGTCATGGGCGACAAGCTATGGCAATGGCATTGAACGGGAGCAGTATTAAAGCCAAGGCTGGGCACAATGCCTTGGGCATGCAGCTACAATTGGAAGAAAGAAGATGAAATTTATGCATGTATAATGACGTACCTTTCATGTTTCTCTTGTATATATCATGTGTATATCATGTGTATCCATGCATGTATATTCATGAATACATGCGTGTGAGATGCATGTGCCAAGAGAAATTCTTGATCTCTCTCACACCGGATCTTTCTCAATATTTTGTATGTTGTCTCTTGTGCGTGTTTTCAACAAATTCCAAATATACCTATTGCAAAAATAAAATAAAATAGATATTTAAAATATTATGTATCATATAAGTTTTTGTTAGCTAAAAATAATTAAATGACTCAACTTAAGAAACTGGGATCAAGCGCAAGTGCCGATGCTCAAATTCAAGCAGGAAAAGTGGATATGGAAACTCTAACTGCTCCAGCAATACAAGCAGCTACAAAATGGACCAATTTAGAAGCTAAATGTATTATTTTCGGAGCCTCACTTGATTAATAATAAACCAATAATAGTGAAGAAGTGGGCTGCGAATTTTGACTTCATCACAAAGGTTATGCAAACTGTGCCCTTGTGGATTGTTTACCCTTAAAATTGGATACAATTAAACTTATAATATAATTTTATAGACATGTGATTTTACCTAATATCAATTGATAAATATGAAGATTAGTAATAGAAGTTAACAGTAAAGTAAAGCAAACCAGTGTTGAAACGTAATTCATCCCTCGAGCTAGAGTGCCCTCGAACTGATTGATACCAGAACAATTAAATATAAAGCGAGCTGATAAACAAGAGAGTATAAGCGAGAAAGAATGTTATATTGCTTTGATATGCGAGAATCATGTCTCTTACAAATGGTTAGAATCCCCCTTTATATAGTAAAAGAGTTCTACGTATGGTACAATTCTAATTACAGAAGGGAATCCCATGATTGACTAGATAACGTTTCCTGATTTGATCCGTTCCGAGATTTCCGCCATGATCGTCGACCAGTCACAGATATCTCGCCTTCTGTTATTACGCTATCTTCGATCTTGCTCTAGTCTACCTTGTTTGGTCTCGATCTCGACAGATACCTCGAATCCTAAACTCGGTACCTTGTCCTCGTGCCTCGGTCTGATCTACGGGGCTGATCTTCGATATATCTCCCTGGTCTCGATCAATCAGTAAAATCGGATGGGCCTGGTTTTAATCGTATACATGGATCAAATTACTAACCTCCCTTTGAATTTTTGGAGCATGAGTTCATTGAGTAGAATTGGAAGTTGCCTGGGAATTTCCCTATACGCAGATGAATGTACCTCTTGTGTTGCTCGTGTATCATATGCTCGGTTGTTGGTCGTAATAGATATCATAAGGGGCTTTCTAGATTCACTCACAGTGCAAGATCCTATGGACAAACTGTTGAACAAGAATTTGAGTATGACTTAAACAAAATACTACTCTATTTGTTTGCAGGTAGGATTTAAATGTAAGGAACTCAAGCAGCCTGTTGTTCAATCCAAGTAGCATGTTTATCAACTCAAGCAAGGACTTAAACAAAATAATACAAGACGGAAACAATCATGTTTTAGGTAGGGTCCTAAAGATGCTGTTACAAAGCATGTGGTGAACAAGCAGATGCCTGAGAAAGCTCAGCAAGAGCAGCAACAGAATGTAGGAGAAACCATTCAACAAGAAGTTAGTGTACCTGCAAGTCACAGGGGGTAGGAATCTAGGGGAGATCCTTGGATAGAAGCTAGAGGAAGATCAACCTCGAAGACAACCTAGATTGAAATCTCAGGGACAAAACGTGTTAATGTTATTAATGTTTTTACACCCTTAAAAACTAGTGGTGGCCAGCATTTTACTTCTATTATTGTTGAAGGAGGAAGCTGTATGGGTCGAAATGTACTACGGAACATTTAGGGTGAGAAAGCATTGAGGAAAAATCAGCCGAGGTCGATCAAGAGATGGCGAAGCTCGTGGTCGGGATGCTTATAACAGTAGAGGAAGAAGTACACGTAAGAAACCATAACGAATAGTTTTTAGAGTAAGACAATAAAGGGAATATTCTAAAGAATATTTGCTGAACATGTACTATTAGAGTTTACTAGGGGTGTGTCTCATATAAGGAGGAAAAAGATAAGGACAAAGGGTATGTGATATTAATATGAGAAGAACATTTCTGAAAAAAGATCCTCTCTCTAGAAAAGATACAAACATCACCTTTTTATCAAGATCCTTGTTTATATTATTCCATACTTTTCCATCAGATCCGAGAATAGTTCGAACTATCTTGGATTTATCTGTCACTCATTATTGTCAGGGGAAATAATCATCTACTCTAATCTTTATTGGGTGAATCACTCATCCTATTTACTTAAACGCCATTTATTGCTATTTATTACAGTTACTCTTTCATTATTACTCATACTTTATGAATATAATGCTTGTTATTGCCAACCTCTTATTGGATTTGTCCTACCTTATACACGCTTTCAGGATTTGCATCTAGAGATATTATCATTAACTAGGTTTAACCCATTATTACATAAACATAATAGTTTCAACCGAAAGTTGTACTTTTTGATCAAACAATTTGGCGCCGTCTGTGGAGATTTCCTAGTTAAATTTTTAGTTTCCTCTAGATCTATAACTAACATGAATCACTAAAGTTAAAAAAGAAGAAGAGAAAACAAGAACAAGATCCCTTTTTCTTTGTATACACAGATCTAATATGACAGGTACAGAAAAGAAAGAACGAGAATAATGAGTAACCTCCCAATCAAACTCATGAATATCATCAATGAGGGCTCTGAAGCAGTGGACGAGGACGCAACACCTAATGCCTCCCCCAGGACAGATGGGTCGCCCCCTCTTCACTGTAGCATCACAAAGTGTCTTGGTAAGGGAGCCTCCGCATCCGTGGTGGAAGAGCTACCACCGGCAGTAAAAAAACTTCTTAAAGCTTGGCTAACCGACACGCTAACCAGTGTACTCAATAAGCCCGTTCGGATGCGGCTACAGAAAACGCGAGGTCTTACGTTGTACCATCAATGGACGAGCAGCATTATCAACCTCCTCCTCCGATGACAGGTATTACTCACAATGTCGTTAGTAGTGCAGGTGACGACACTCTCGCAGCCATTCTGAAAAGGAGGGAAGAACTGGAGAATGTGAACACAACACTTCGGGACCAAATGAGAGACACTAAGAAAGGGTAGATAAGATACCGGGCGCCCCTAAGATCTTACCAAAGAGGGTTCATTGATCAGTCGTACAGTGATGATGCCACCCCACATTCCATACCAAAGACCTTTAAAATATCGCCCTATCTGAAAATATATGATGGCACGGACAACCCCGAAGACCATGTGACTCACTACGTCACCGCTGTGAAAGGCAATCACCTCACAAGGAACAAGTATCCTCGATTTTATTAAAAAAATTCGGCGTGACCCTTACGGGAGGAGCTTTAACATGGTATTCACAACTGCCTGCGCGTTCCATTGAAACCTGTGAAAAAATGGCCGATAGGTTCGTAACGGCCCATGCCGGGGTCAAGAAGGCCGAGGCAAGAGTAAATGACATATTTTCTATTAAACAGACTCCGAAAGAGGGACTGATGGACTTCCTCTCCCGTCTCAATCGAGTAAGAATGACCTTGCCGAATGTATCGGAAGGAATGGAGGTAGCAACTTTTTAGAATGGTCTGAGCAGAAATGCTTCAAGGGCAATGAGAAAGTTATTAAGTTGGCTTATGAATTACCCCCAACTACTTGGGATGAAATACATAATGCGTATTGTGCTGAGGTCCGAGAAGACGAGGACGACCTCAATGGGCCGTCTCATGGACTGACCTCGGTACAAGCAAAATCTAGAAAATATCAAAGAAGTGATATTAGAAAGGACCTTGCACCTCTGCGACCAAACAAGGGAACGACATCTATTGTATGTCAAAACCGCCATTGCGCCCCTTCCCACCTCGATCAAGAATAGGGACTCACCGAAACGAAAGAGGTATGCCCCCTTTATTATCCGCTCACAATTTTTGTGTGTTACCTACAGAAATAGTCTACGTCTTTGAGAAGCTTGTATCGAAGGTGAAATGGCCGCAAAAGATTATGTTGGACCCGAGTTCCAGAAAGTCGAACGCCCTATGCGAGTTCCACCAAGAGCGAGGGCACAAAACCAAGGATTGCATCGCTCTAAGACAGGAAGTCGTAAACATGCTACGACAAGGACACCTCAAATAGTTACCTAGGAAGGATCAAATTTCCAGGGGTCGTGAGCAACATCAAGGTGTCACGCCCCAAACCTGGGGGCGAGACCAGCACTTAGTGCCTAACCTATCCTTGCGTACCAGCTTGCAACTAAAGGACTCTGAACATATGATATCATACTTTGGCCATGGGCTACATTGCAAGACAACTGCGAATGCTGACTAGGTATAAATATAAAACTGGGCTGACAAGGCCGTCGTAATCATTACAGTTGACAAACCAACCAAATATACATACAAGGCCTGCAAGCCCAACATACTACTGACATGATATGTGTACAAGAATATACTGTGGGTATACTGTGATCGGAACAGCTCCCCGACCTACTCATAACATATATACATATATATACAAGATGTACATAAAGCTCTAGACCCGGCAACTCCGAAAGGCATGGATCTTACCGATAAAGCTGAACTCGGGCAACACTTAATGAGGAGGTCTACCCGTTTGTCTGTATGAACCTGCACACATGAATGCAGCGCCCCCAGAAAAGGGACGTCGGTACAAAATAATGTACCGAGTATGTAAGGAAATATACTGAAAGATGAAACTGAACTATGATAATATAATAACTGAAAGTAACTGGAAGTAAAAGATAATCTGAAGATATGCTTACCTGTTCATACTGACTCTACTCTCTCAATATAGTAAGTAAAATAGCTGTCCGACCCTATAAGGCTCGATATATATATATAAAATACAAATGCTCTGCATAGTAGGCTCGCTCATAGGCGCTCTGCCATACTAGACTTTATATCTCAACCAACTAGGCTCGCTCATAGGCGCTCATCCACAGTAGGCTCGGTATATAACTTATCATGTGATCAGAGGTTGCCCAATAGGGTCCTGCCCATCGATTATAGCTCGATGGTAATGAAACTACTGTAATACTGTATATATAGACTCTCTGCTCTCTTGACTGGAGAAAAAAAATACTCAATTGAATATGAAGTCCCGATAAGGAGAATATTTTAACTTATAAGACTAGGAAAATATTACGTAAATTTCGGGATATGAATTTTTCTTTATGCCTCGTAATCAATCTCGTGTAATTACGAGATCACGCCAAAATGAAAGAAGGGCTTAGCCTTGACATACTTGAGTTGATTCTCTTGACAATCCTTCTAACACACGTCAATTGCGACGAAACACGTAACAACAAGATCGAAATAGAGAACAATCCGTATGACATTCTGGAGAAAGATTGCACCGTACTTCCTTAGATCCGAATTTCCCACGTTGTTATTACGCGATAATTCCATATGAATTTGTTGCTGAAACTCCATCCGTTACACAGTAGATATAAAACATTTCCATTGCATTTTGTGGCTTAAAGAAAGGTCTTTTAATATAATTCTCCAACAAGAATGAGATAGGGTGCCCATATCTTTAAAGTCTTTCCACCACCTCCTTAAGCACTTAATTACGTGGCAATTTGCTGCCATAATTCTACAAATCAACGTGGAAGTACTGTCCCCTAGTGATTATCAAAAATGTCACATAATTAATTGTCTATAAAATTCAATTTACAAGTTAATCTCCCACTTAAAATCCATAATTACCCAATTATCCACAAAATGAAAAATTATGTCAAATTACTTAAAATGCTACTCACTTTTAACATAATTTATACATCTTACTATCATGGTCATGTGGTACCTTGTATGGTCCTAGTCCATAAATATGATAGCTTGGACTGTATTTTATTCCAAAATATCAAATTTTGACGAAACTCATCTTCTTTGATTTGTTTACCCTCTCAACTTCACGAATTTACTCATCACTTGTTTGAAATATTATAATGCTTATAATCTCAAAATAATCTCATTTCCGAACTTACATCGATTAACTTACGTCGAAATTTCAACGTTACGAAAATGCGGGATGTAACATCATTCCCCCTTTGGAACATTCGTCCTCGAATGTTGACTGATGCACTTATCATTATCATAACCCGTAGTTCTTGTGAATAATTTAGTAATCCTCTTTCCATCTAGGCAACTATTCTGTGGATAAGTCCAAAGGCTAGGGCATCCCTCTTTTAAGCTTCTTTCTCACGCCACGACTTGTGGTCGAAATCCTTCTAATCTTGTAACTGTTGCTACCTTTTATCATGCAGCCTGTACGACAAAGACTTTGTGAGTGCGCCTATGCGACTCCTCTCCTTTTTGTTCCAACTTCTAGCCAATCTCTAAGCCTCACTTTGTGAACATATACTAAATTATGTCAAGCTGTCCCTCTGAGCGTCATTAGCTTTACTACATCTAAGTAGGCCATACTATACCATAACTCTTACTTCGATTTATCGTTATTGAAGTTTGCTACCAACTCCAGGTTACTCTCGTTGCTTATCATTAAGACTGATGGCCTAATCTCATCTCATACTTTGTAATTTTTATCCATCCCTTGTTGATTCACCTCAATATTGATCTACGATCTACCACTGATAACTTGAGCTCTTATGTAACACGGCCGCTAAGGCTCACGTCTTATCGAGGAACATCTGAAATGATTAGACTGATCCACCTAGGGGCATACCATGCTTCCATAACCGTATTTCATAGTATCCCAATGTGATTCACCTTACGTGGGTATTTTAATCCCGTACAATTCGTGAAATCCTCTTCAAGTCATTACTCAATCGAAGGCCAAAATGTCATCCTTTATCCATCACAATTACACCCTCATTCTACTATCAGGGCAACATTCCATTTCTTCTAAATATCGTTAGTCTTAGACTCCTTTGTGTTAATTCAGGCTATACTGAGCTTTGTATAACTTAGAGAAACCATCAACTCTTCTTGTTTTCATGGGCTTAATCCTGAGGATTTATCCATTCTCGTCACCTTATCACTCGCCCTTTTTTATCCTTACTCCTGTCTTCCTAATACATTGTCGCTTTACCATACTTTAGTTTGCCTCTTACACATATCCATTTATACTACTTGCAACCTCCCTTCAACTTTCTTGCACCATAGATTTCCTTATGTTAATTTTGGAACATCAAGCGAGACATCGCATTGTCTCAAACTCTTCTTTACTCTTTTAATTAATACCTCTCGATACCTAGAACTCGTAGGATGGAAAATATGCCACTAATTATTTCGCTAATATTCTTGGATACTGAATCCCAGTACTTCTAGCCTTTTGTCCGAAGTATGAACAATTCACAACCTTTTGCATTTGAGTACCTTGCACGTTCTTCACCTTTACCTTACTTACCTTAAAATCTCGCATCGTATCCTTTATCTCTTTCATGAACTCCCTTCCACATAGGTATAATTTACGTGCTATACAATCCGGTGGGAGCTCCATATTGAATTCTTATGAGGCTGGTATTTTTCTAACTGGCTTTATCGTAGAGCAATTATAGAATATGGTTGTTGTACTATCCCTTTGGTACCTATGATATTAAGAGTGATCCTATAATGTTCTCGATCATGATTTCTATAACTTTCTGGGTCCAATAATTAGAATCCTGATTTACTTTGTTGATGTCTCTCCTTAGTTTCCTCCTTTTTCCGATCAACCTTTATGTAGGCTTAAGCTATCTTCCGATCCGTGGCTCATGGAATTAGTTATTACTTTGGCCTTTCATGGGCACTATATAATATCCATGATACCTTCATCTAACAACTCAATCCTTTATCTATGGCCTGGACTCAATTCTTTATTTTAACTTATACCGGAGTCTTCTACGACTGTATGATTGTCAACATATATGCTGCATGGATAATTCTCTGAAATCTTATGTGTGTTCGTAACATAACTAACTTTGGATCATTGATCGAATAATTCCTTTCGTTCCTTCTCAGTTTTCTTCCCCTTGTTGCGTGCATACTTAGCTTATTTTAGTTCCTACACATATCAGAATTTTGTGCAATTCATATGGTCTCGAATACTACTTTTGGTTCATTTCCCGCTCATTAGCCACGATAGGTTCCACTTTCCTATGAAGTGCATACAATATTGTTGTGATACTGTTGCTACAAGACCATTTCCTCTTTTAGATCACTGTGCTTAGGTTGAAGCTTTCTTTCTTAGATCCTCAACTAGTCTTTCGTTGTAGTACTTAAGGACCTTTTGACACTTGTAAAACTGCGAGCTTATTACATCAAATACTCGACAGAATTTTTGATGTTCTTCCTCGCCTATAATTATCTTTAGTTCTTACCTCCACGCCCTTGTTCTTGTAGGGTTGCTCATGAACTGATATTTTGACTGACTTCCCAGTAGTACTCTCTTTTATTTCAGTAACACTCATATGGTATCTTTATCTACCCCCAACTCCTATCTGCATAATTCTCAAGGATCACGATGTCATAACTGTGAGGCTGAATTCCCCATACTGGTGTTCCCTATGTTTATTTTGCACCATCTATTGAAATTTCTATATCCTCTTGTGTAGCCATAACTAGGCTCTTCCTGAATCAACTACCAACTACTCGTTGGCCCATTCTCATATTAATATTCTATGTAATCTTTATTGGGTTATTTCCTTTGTCTTAACTTATGTCTCGAACTGGATCCTTATATATCAATAACATCTCGGGCAGGAACCCTAACCTCCTCTCCTTGACGTTGAACTTGCATACTGTTCTGGGATCGTAGCCTATCTGTAGGCTTTGAATAAGTGCAATATCATCCCTTTAATTTCATAGATACTGGATCCACTTAATTCTGACTTAATTCCACACCATTCCACATTCCCCCCGTTAGGGGAGTACTAAGAGTTGGAGCTACGACGAACTGCCTATAGATGTTTTTCCTCTTCATATTTGGCGTCCTTTCACATCATCAATGACCCTTACTTGCCTTGCCGTAATCCTTCTGTACCAAGGATAACAAAATTCCTCGCTCGTGATGGTGACCCTTAATGTAACTGGCACATACAGTCCCTTTGCTCACATTGCTTTCTTTAGGGAAGAGTCTTCCTAAATGACCATTCTTTGAATTCATCATGGATCTTCTTTTGTTGTCCATTCTATTGCTGCCGGAATGCAATCTGAAATTCTCATGATGCTGACTATTATCAAATCACTCAATTCCTAATTCATGTTTAGTTTATCTTGTTCACCAGTCCATACTGATTTCTATTACTCTTGGGTGTAATTTTTCCTTCTGTTAATCACGTTAGAGTCGCGAACTTATTTCTCGAAATGAGGATATGACTGTATGGCCTATACTCTTTTGTTGTCTTAAGGCCCATCACCTCTCGTCTCTTTCTTCATTTGACTATAGATTCGGTAACACTCTACCGTTTCGATCCATGTATCACATCTCACTCATACGACTTCATCATCCCTCTTTGTACTTCCCTGCTAATATTTCTATCTATCACTTTATTATGAAAACTTTAACAAGACATTCTTTCGCTTTTACCTCCCCTTGCTCCATCTACTGGCTCTTCGGGTTGCATAACATTATTTCTTTACTAGGGACGGGAACCATACTAAGGTAACATTTATCCTTCGGAATGTCAACTAACGCAAGCAATCCAACCATCATTTTGGGTTACTCTAACCACAGACGGTTCCTGATATTCGTCCTTCTCTTAACTATTTTTGTTATCTCCCATGGAGCATAATTGAGATGGGTGTGACTAGTTGTACATACCTCTATTACAATTGAAGGTATCTCGAAATACTTATATTTCTCTGCTTGAATTGTAAGTTCTGTTAATATTCATTAACTGGGTGCCTCGTACCCTTCTTCACCTTGCTTCTTCTACTTGTTGAACTTGCATCTAGCTTCTGAATTTCTCATTGATTTTCACCATATTGGTGGATAAATATCCTTCCCTAAGGATCCTTATTAAGAAGCTTTTTAGTACACACATGATCTGCTGACTCATCATAAGCATCATGCAGAATCGAGTTCCTCTAGCTCAACTCTTCCATATCCATATGCAATCTTTTTCCAATCGTCTTTCTGGATGTAGGAAGCGTCGTATTATGAATAAAATAGAGTTTAGGAAATTGATTTATTACAACTGAGCTCTACCAGACAATCTAGAGTAAGAAGAAAGAGTGACAATCCTAAATGCCTTGTAGCCTCCTGCTTATAAGTGTGGTGCACAACACACCCAACATATCCATAGGATAGAACCGCTCTGATACCACTTTTGTCACGCCCCGTACCTGGGGGCGAGACCGGCACCCAGTGCCTAACCTATCCTTGCGTACCAACTTGCAACTAAAGGACTCTGAACATATGATATCATACTTTGTCCATGGACAACATTGCAAGACAACTGTGAATGCTGACTAAGTATCGATATAAAACTGGGCCGACAAGGCCGTCGTGATCATTACAGTTGAAAAACCAACCAAATATACATACAAGGCTTGCAAGCCCAACATACTGCACTAACTGACATGATATGTCTACAAGCCTCTACTAGTGGGTATATTGTGATCGGAAAAGCTCCCCGACCTACTCATAACATATATACATATATATACAAGATGTACATAAAGATCTAGACCAGGTAACTCCGAAAGGCATGGAGCTTACCGATCAAGCTCAACTCGGGCAACACTTAATGAGGAGGTCTACGCGTCTGTCTGTCTGAACCTGCACGCATGAAATGCAGCGCCCCCAGAAAAGGGACGTCAATATGAAATAATGTACCGAGTATGTAAGGCAATATACTGAAAGCTGAAACCGAAATGATAATATTATAACTGAAAGTAACTGGAAGTCAAAGATAATCTGAAGATATGCTTACCTGCTGATACTGACTCAACTCTCTCATATAGTAAGTAAAATAGCTGTCCGGCCCTATAAGGATTGGTATATATATTTAACCACTCTGCCGTAGTAGGCTCGCTCATAGGTGCTCGGCCATACTAGGCTCTATATCTCGACCAACTGGGCTCGCTCATAGGCGCTCGATCATAGTGGGCTCGGTATATAACTTACCATGTGATCAGAGGTTTCCCAATAGGGGCCTGCCCGTCGATTATAACTCAACGGTAATTAAAATACTATAATACTGTATATATAGACTCTATGCTCTCTTGACTGGAGAAAGAAATACTCAATTGAATATGCTGTCTCGATAAGGAGAATATTGTAACTTACAAGACTAGGAAAATATACGTAAATTTCGGGATATGAATTTTTCTTTATGCCTCGTTATCAAACTCGTGTAATTACGAGATCATGCCAAAATGAAAGAAGGGCTTAGACTAACATACCTGAGTCGATTCTCTTGACAATCCTTTTAACACACGTCAATCGCGACGAAACACGTAACGACGAGATCAAAATAGAGAACAATCCGTATGATATTCTTGAGAAAGATTGCATCGTACTCCCTTAGATATGAACTTCCCACGTTGCTATTAAGCGATAATTCCATATGAATTTGTTTATGAAACTCCATCCGTTACACAGTAGATATAAAACATTTCCATTGCATTTTGTGGCTTAAAAAAAGTCTTTTAATATAATTCTCCAACAAGAATGAGATAGGGTGCCCATATCTTTAAAGTCTTGCCACCACCTCCTTAAGCACTTAATTAGGTGGCAATTTGCTTCCATAATTCTACAAATCCACGTGGAAGTAGTGTCCCCTAGTGATTATCCAAAATGTCACATAATTAATTGTCTACAAAATTCAATTTACAAGCTAATCTCCCACTTAAAAATCGATAATTACCCAATTATCCACAAAATGAAAAATTATGTCAAATTACTTAAAATGCTACTCACTTTTAACACACTTTATACATGTTACTATCATGGTCATGTGGTACCTTGTATGGTCCTAGTCCATAAATACGATAGCTTGGACTGTATTTTATCCCAAAATATCAAATTTCGACGAAACTCATCTTCTTCGATTTGTTTACCCTCTCAACTTCACGAATTTACTCATCACTTGTTTGAAATATTATAATGCTTATAATCTCAAAATAATCTCATTCCTGAACTTACGTCGATTAACTTATGATGAAATTTTAATGTTACAAAAATGCGGGATGTAACACAAGGACTGCCGAAACCACCCTCGCCGACCCACACCATTTTTATGATCATCGACGGCGGTGACGATGCTTCCAACAACAGTGTGAAATTCACCACTGTAAAGACCCGTAAAAATTTCTTGTTTAAAATAATACCCGAATAACTCCCCAAGTTGTTATAACTGTAGAAATTCTTAAAACGGACATATATTTTTAGTAAAAAGTACCCCGGAATTTGTAAGATGAATTTTCCAGAAACTTGGGCGTTATGCGACGCACTATGCGATCACATAATGTGTATGCGGACCGCATAATGGTCGCATACATGGACAGAATCACTGCCCAATTTGAGGACAACTATGCGGTCCAAAATGCGATCGCATGTTGGTTCTGCGGACCGCATAGTTGTCGCATTCTTGCCCATTGATTTTGGTGAGGGAGTTTATGCAACGCACTATGCGATCGCATAATGCGTATGCGGATCGCATACCTGTCCAGTGTGTTTTAAATTTTGGCCCATCTTGAGGTCCATTCTGCCGTCGATTCTGCGAAACGCATGTCAGGAATGCGATCGCATTTCTGACCGCATTCTTGTGTCGGGCTCCTATTTTTCTAATTTTAAAACCCGACCCCCAGTTCATTAAAACACCCCTCCTTTTCATTTTTAACTGATTTCTGAGCAAAAATAGAGAGAAGGGAGAGAGGGTTTTTGAGAGAGAAAGTTCTTCATCAAAAATTGGTTCTTCAAAGTCGCTCAAGCCCGGAATCTATCGAGTTAGGGTTGTATTCTTCACTCAAAGAGGTAAGTCTTCACCCCATTTCCCCCCCCAAAATTTCTCAGATTTTAATGAAGAATAAAACACATAGGATGGTTCTTGAAAATGAAGGTCAAACCCATGCATGCATGCGAGTAAAACTTCTTAATCTAGCAAAAGAGGAGAGGGTTGGGGTAAGATTCACAAAGAAGGGGTGGTAATCTAGTGGGTCGCCTAGCGTTCGATAAAATGCTTAAAAGAGTCCAAATTTTATGTATGATTTACAATTCTGAGTTGAATATGCTTAATTGTGAACTAGATTAACGGTACTAGTCGGTTCGATGATTTGTGAGTACGAGTTAAAAAGGGATTTCGACCCCAGGTATGTATGGCTAACTTTAACCTTTGTAGAATCTTCTTGTTGGGTCCGAGCATACGGTATGTGTACCTTGTTTGAAAAATATGTGAATTGATTGTTCAAATGTGTTGAGACATAAGATTCTATTCTTTGATTGTCCTAGTTGATTGCCATACTACCGTGCTATATGAGATTGTGAAAAGTGTTTTGATGTGCCTATATTATTATGTGCGAAGCCCGTAAATGCTCGAGGGTATCGATATGAAAGTATGTGTTAATGAATGAAAAAAGGTTAATGTGCCCAAGTGTGGGAATGCATATAATGGCTAAAAACCGTGCGTGGTAAGTAATGAAAAAAAAGAGTATTGTGAAATGATGTGAATGAGTTGAACAGATATGGCAATGCCTTGTATATGAATTACTACTTGGAATTATTGTGCCCATGGTCAAAATATATGAATTGTGGACGTGAACTTGTGATTCCTTGAAATGATAATTCTTGTGATGTAATTGTTTGTGGTTGATGTTATGAAATATGATTGTCAGGTGGGATCGGGTTGCGCTCCGCAATACGAAGTAATAAGGTTGATGAGTTGTGGTGATAAGGGTGGCCTAGGCAATAAGGATGGACTGTGATCATTATCACTATTGAAATAAAAATCTATGAAACTCTTGAATATGGTGGTGTTGAAAGGGGAAATGGAGAGATAGCAAAACTTGTTGATTTTGGTTGTTTCTTTCCACGTGCATTGATTGATTGGTTCTATTACTGTCTCGTATTTGTGTATTGTCTGATTGTACTTGGGATAAAGTTTGTTCATACATACTAGTACTATTCCACAGTACTAACGTCCCTTTTGACGGGGGCGCTACATTTTCTTATATGAATGTAGGTGGTTCTACAACAGGTAGTTCGGCCCACCGTCAGTAGTGCCTTCTCTCTTTTTTGTCAGCTGTTCTGGTGAGCCCCACTTCCTCCCGGGGCCACATGTGGCTCATGTCGCCTTATCTTAGGTTTATTGTGTAGTGTGTGGTATAGCCGGGGCCTTGTTGCCGACAAGTATTAAATAAATATTTTGTAATCATAGAGGCTCCGTAGACACAATGTGGGTAATGTACATGTGTATTTTGGGTAGTAAGCGTACGGTTCGGAATCGTGGTCCACGTTGTAAATGTTGTATGTAAATAGTAAACACTTGGATTATATGTTGGTTTTGATGAAAAGGTAGAAATGAAATCAAATCGTAAGTTTGTGCTTAAGTCTTAATTGCTAGTTCACATGAGTAATGTATATTGATATCATGGGGTAGTACGTAGGATAAGTGAGGCAAATCCAGGTCCGCTTGACTGGGGTCACCCGGTTAAGTGCCGGTCGTGTCCCTCGATTTTTGGGGCGTGACAACCACAACCCACAAGCTCAAACGATCGATCACCCATGAACTGTATGATGAACTCGAAGAAAGTATCATCTTCGATAAGTCAGATACCAACAGTTCAATTTTCCCTCACTATGATGTTGTTGTTCTTACTTTACGAATTTTAGATACCGATGTACGCATTATGGTAGACGATGGGAGAGGCGCATGCATTATCCACCCTTGAGTACTTGAAAAATTAAACCTAAACGATAAGATAGTGCCGTGCTACATCACGCTGACAGGTTTTAACAATGCAGCGGAACGAACATCCACGAGATCACACTCCACGTCCTGGGCGGTGGGTCACTCTGGAAATCACATTCCATATCATGGACCAGGATATAACATACAACGCCATAATAGGGCGTCCATGGATACACTCCATGAGAGCCTTCCCCTCCAGCTTGCACCAAGTCATTATATTCCCAACCCCATGGGGAATATTTAGTATACAAGGAGAACAACACACATCCCAAGAATGCTATCGCATCGCTCCATACTGCACGATCACTCAGCAAACAAAGGACATAGAAAAAAAGGCATAGCAATCAACAGGGCCAGGGTCAGTGCGCGATGATAGCGAAAACATCATCAGAGTCCCCGATACAGTCGAATCCACATGATCGACCATAGAAGACCTCGACCCCATTCAATTAGACAACAACGACCACAACAAGATATCTTACATCGGCTACAAGCTTCACGAACCAGGTAAAATTCGTCAATGCTTAACTGATAACACAGACTTGTTCGCTTTTAGCCATGCAGATATGCCAGGTATCCCGAAGGAAATCGCCACGCATAGTTGAACATCGATATATTCCATCCCCCAGTGAGGCGTGTTAGGTGTAAGTTCAATTCCGCAATTAATGACGCGGTACGCGAAGAAGTGGAAAAACTATTGGAAAACGGCTCCATCAGGGAGTCGAAATACCCCCAATGGGTAGCCAATATGGTCATGGTGAAAAAGAAGAATGGGAAATGGAGGATGTGTGTATACTTTACAGATTTGAACAACGCATGCCCCAAGGATTCATTTCCGTTACCCCATATTGACCAACTCATCGATGCGACGGTCGGTCATGAATACTAAGTTTCTTGGACACCTACTAGGGATATAATCAAATCGTCATGGAAGAAGAGGATCGGGAGAAAACCACTTTCATCACCCATCATGGGACGTACGTCTACAGGGTCATGCCCTTCAGGTTTAAAAATTCACGGGCAACTTACCAAAGGTTAGTGACGAAGATGTTCAAAGACCAACTTGAAAAACTATGGAGGTCTATATAGACGACATGCTGGTCAACTCCAAAAGGAAAGAGGATCACATAGACCACCTAAGAGAGACCTTCGACATACTCAGACGGTACAAAATGAAACTGAATCCCGAAAAGTGTGCATTTAGTGTGGCCTCTGCAAAATGTTTAGGTTTCCTGGTGTCTCAACGAGGGATCGAGGTCAATCCTGACCAAATCAGAGCCATCGAAGGAATACCAGAACACCGTACCACCAAAGGACAGGTTCAGAGGTTAACTGGCCATATCACCGCAATTTCAAGGTTCATCTCGCGATCATCATATAGGTGCCACAGATTCTTCAACGTGCTCAAGAAGGATAACATCCTCCAGTGGAATTCTGAGTGCATCCAAGCCCTGAAGGAATTAAAAGCATATTTGTCATCGCCACCATTACTTTCAGAACAGAGCTAGGGGAACGTCTCCTCGTTTACCTCGCCGTATCTGAAGTAGTTTTGAGTGAAGTCCTAGCCCAAGAAAATAAATGTATGCAATCTCCCATCTATTACATTAGCAAAACACTAGTCGATGTCGAGATAAGATACCCTCACCTTGAAAAATTAGCTCTAGCCTTAGTCATTGCTTCAAGAAATCTTAGGCCACATTTCCAATGCCACCCATCTTGGTCGTCTCAACTTGCCCCTAAGAAGCATTTTACACAAACCCGAGCTATTGGGCAGGTTGGACAAATGGGCCATCGAACTGAGTGAGCATGATATCACATATCAGCCGCGAACAACAATAAATTCACAAGTCCTTGTGGACTTCGTCATCGACTTTAGCACAAAAATAATGCCCGAAGTCGAAAAAGAAGTCATCCACATTTCTCCCCAAACACGAGACCTATGTGTCCTGTATACTGACGGCACGTCCAGCGCATTAGGGTCGGAACTAGGACTCGTACTCGAGGTCCCAACCAGAGAAGTGATTCGCCAGTCCATAAGGTGCCCGGACATGACTAACAATGAGGCCGAGTATGAGGCCGTAATTGCAGGGTTGAGACTAGCACTCAAATACGGGGTGAAATGGCTAAGAATACGCTGTGATTTCCAACTCATTTTCAACCAAGTCACAAGAACTTTTCAAATCAAGGAACAAAGGTTGTAAAAGTACCAGACCGAGATTTGCAAGCTGCTACCCGAGTTGGATGAATGCCAACTCGACCACATCCCCTGAACACAGACTACCGAGGTAGACGACCTCGCCTAGTTAGCCGCAACCACCAAAAATATTGCAGCTGGAGAGAGAAGTGCAATCCACCTTCTTAACTAATCGGTATACCTAATCGAGGTAAGAACCATAAACTTGACTTGGGACTAGCGCGACCATATTGTCACATATTTGCAGGGCGGCGTACTCCCAAGTGATAAAAAAGAAGCCAAGAAACTGAGAATGCAAGTAACCAGGTATAGCATTATCCCTAACTACATGTATAAGAGAACGTACAATGATCCTTTTGCGAAATGCTTGGGTCCAAATCAGACGCGACACGTTCTTGAAGTGGTTCACAAAGACCATTGTAGAGCTTATTCCAACAATCGAGCTTTGGTTAGATGCCTTATACGGGAAGGGTACTATTGGCTTACCATGAAAAAAGAGGTTGCGGACTTCGTGAAAAAATGCGAGCAATGCCAAAAGTATGCACCGATGATTCACCAAGCAGGCAAACACCTTCACTCAGTCACTTTCCCTTGGCCGTTCATCAAATGGGTAATGGACATCGTAGGCCCCCTCCCGACAGGACGACGTAATGTACGATTCCTGTTGGTTTTGACTGACTATTTCTCTAAATGGGTAGAAGCAAGAGCATTCTCCAAAATACGCGAACATGAAGTGATTGACTTCGTATGGAAAAACATCATATGCCTATTCGGCCTCCCAAAGAGATCATCTGCGACAATAGACCCCAATTTACTGGAAAGAAAGTCGCTGGATTTTTAAAAAATGGCATATCGAAAGAATACTCTCAACGCTATATCATCCCGCGGGCAACGAACAAGCGGAGTCCTCCAACAAGTCGATACTGAACATCATGAATAAAAAACTTGAAAATGCCAAAGGGTTGTGGATAGAAATATTACCATAAGTACTCTGGGCCTGCCGAACAACGTCGAAGACAAGCACCGGAGAGATGCCTTACTCATTAGTCTATGGGACTGATGTAGTAATACCGGTCAAATTTGGGGAGCCCAGTCTAAGATACTCTAACGAGAGTGGACCAGGGAACGATGAAAGCAGGAGGCAAGATCTCAACGAAGTCGAAGAACGGAGAGATGTGGCCTACATAAGGATGATCACACAAAAACAACAAGCAGAATGTCATTATAACAAAAAGGCAAAGGTCAAGCCGCTCAAAAGTAGGGGCCTATGTGCTTAAAGCTAAAACACAAGCAATTAAAGACTCACGGGAAGGTAAACTAGGAACAAATTAGGACAGCACGTACAAATCTTGGAAACAACGAACAAAGGGTCATTCCAACTAGAAACAATGGAAGGAAAGCTACTACCAAACAACTGGAACATTACCCATCTCAAGTACTTCAACTTTTAAGAGACAAAGTGTCCCCCAAGTCGTACACTTTTTCCTCTCACTTGAGTTTTTTCCCAATTGGGTTTTCTCAAGGAGGTTTTTAACGAGGCGACGAAGGGGACACTTCAGGTTGAAGTACGCACGGACGGAGGCACAGGACGACTAGTTCATTACCCGACCTCTCAAGACCTCTTCAGACTGGCCAATGAAGGGACTAGATAAACTGGGACTGGAACGCCAACCAACGCCCGAATAAAGATGTAAATTTCTCCAAATGTATGAACAAAACACAAATGCATGAAGTTTATTTCTATTTCTCTGGATATACAACTTTGCAACGTGCCTTAAAGTTCACAACGTCGACAAATGCCGCACCTATAAACATATCCAACTAAACATAGGTTATATTCGAATTAACACCTAACTAGACCTCGACCATGATTAAACTTAGGTTACATTCGACCTCGTTCGAATTAACACCTAACTGACCCTCGGCCATGATTAAACTTAGTTTATGTTCGACCTCATTCGAATTAAAACCTAACTGGCCCTTGCCCATGATTAAACTTAGGTTATATTTGACCTCGTTCGAATTAACACCTAATTAGCCCTCAGTCATGATTAAACTTAGGTTATATTCGACCTCATTCGAACTTATACCTAACAGGCCCTTGGTCATGATTAAACTTAGGTTATGTTCGACCTCGTTTTAATTAACACCTAACTGGGCCTCGGCCATAATTAAACATAGCTTATATTCAACATTGTTCAAATTAACACCTAAGTGGCCCTCGACCATGATTAAAATTAGGTTATGTTCAACCTCATTCGAATTAACACCTACCTGGCCCTCGGCCATAATGAAACTTAGGTTATATTCGACCTCGTCCAAATTATCACCTAAGCTAGACCTCGGGCACAACAACATAGGTTATATTCACTCCCGCTTGAGTTAACACCTAACCGACCCTCGGCTATAACTTAACAAAGGTTAAATTCGACCTCGTTCGATTTAACACCTAACTGGCCCTCACCACAATTAAACTTAGGATGCATTCAACCTCATTTGAGCTAAATAATTATGGCCGAGAAAATTAAAAAATAATACGAGCACGAACCAAAGAAAAAGAATCAGGTACAAGTAACAAAGTCGGTAATTCATACTTTCAATATTTTTATAAAGGCTTGTAAAGATGCCTACAAAAAACGCACAAGTCTGCACCAAAATAAATGAATGAAAAAGAAACTATTGGTCACCACTAAGGCCATCAGTGCCATTGGCTTGACAACCCCCTCACCATCATGACCTCCCTCAGGGTACGCATCCTCGTACCAAGCGTCCTCTTCTATCGATCCACATCCACATCCCTCTCATCATCACCAGCCTCCGGCATAGCAGGTCATATCTGCAAGTGATCCGAGCTTCACAGGCCTTAACGCGAGCGTCTTCAAAGGCGTCCTCAGGAACATACCCCGTCGGGTGCAAATATGGAAACACGTCCAACTGGGCCTCGACATGAATCCATTCCTCGTACAGGCCCCGGGGTACTTTGGAATATGAGAAGATGATGGATGTGAAATAATTTGAGCCTTCTCAGCCTCTAAGGCAGCCACCTGGTCCTGAAGAAGGGAGTTGTCTCTCTCCAACTCCCCAATCCTCTTATCAAGCCGCTCTTCTTTAATCCTGGCCATCTCCAAGTCTGAACGGAGAATACAGATCACTACCTCCAAAGCGTCCCCCTTTCTCAGAGCCCCCGACCGAACAAACTCAGCTTTCTCAAGGTCCTATGCCTTCTCGGCGACCTCGTCGCTCAGAGAATCCGCTTTGAATTGCCATTCCTCCAATTGGGCAAGCAGAGAAACCACCTGGGCTTGGAGGGCGCCGCACTAGGATTCGACCCCCTTGCTAACCTCAAGCTCTTACTCTTTATTTATTAGCGGCCCCTCGAGGACGCTGCACTTTTCGATGAACCTCACCATCTTGTCATCCTTGTCCTTCAGTTCATCACAAGGAGCATGGAAATTTCTGCTCTCACCAAACCGCCTACAAATTTCCTGGTGCTTGTCACGGTACTAGCGGTATTTTTGTCGCAACTTCATAAAATAGCCTTACGCCGATCCTCTCTTCGGCCGCTTTCAATTTCCAAGATCATCGTCTAAAAAATAAAGAAAGAAAACAAAGTAAGAACAACGCCTGAACGTTGAGAATAACGAATAGAAGCGTCAAAAGGCTTGCCCTGAGAGTGAGGCCGACAATGCTCCTCGATAAGGTAGCATCTTTCAGCTATTGGAGAGTTTGACTCTCCACATTGGAACAAAGGGGACCAAGGGCAGGAACCACGTTCTCAGTATCTTTTAGCAACTCCCGATCCATGGGGATCGCAATAGTCCGCATGGACCCCTCCAGTGTCACCTCCAGCTGAGTAAAGCCCTCCTCAATCATCCTCATCTCGTCATCATCGAGATTAGAACCCATCTCGTATCCATCCTCGGAAATGACTTGACTCTCTCCTCGATCAGCAGAGAAGCATCGTTAGCCGGTTGCGAAGTCGATGGTCCCTCCTACCGTAAATTCTCAGAAGCCATAGTAGCCGGCCCTTCGGCTCTTGCCGATGATATCATAACATCAGATGTCATTTTGACGTCATCCTTGAGTGATATGGTCGCCATGTCATGGATGAAAAAATCATCCCGTGCTGGATCACGGCCCCGACAACCTTATCACCAGCGTCCACCAATCTTCTCTTACGGGGAACCATACTCCCATCGCTCAGTGACTCCTCCTCATCATCCACTAGATGGTATAAAGAGGAAACCGTAAGCTCCGCTGTCAATATATTCGTAGGCAAAGAAGAAACTGATGTCGAGACTGCAGTACATGGAGCCGACGATCAAGTAGACCTGGCCGCGTTTGAGGAAGGAACAGAGGCAGGCGATCGAGCATGTTTTGCCGCAGTCACAGCAGGAATAGATGCCGAAGAAGAGGCAACCTTCCTCTTATGAAACACGAGAGGAGGATCCCTCGGCCTTCTTGAAGATCCTCGGGCTGAAAAAGAAAAAATAAAAATGTTACCATCACCACCAAGAGCAAACTAAAATGAGTAGGCGTCCATGAGGCCAAAACAACATAAACATAGATAGATAAACTCACCGACCAAGGAAGGAGTAGGCCCAAACTTCTTGAAAAAGCCCAGTCACTCACGAATTCCCGCGATGTGATGCAGAATCTGGCCAACCCACTCAGACATGTCCTCGACCAAAGGAGGGGGAGAAGTCATAGCTGCACAAAGAAGGGATAAAATGTCATAGCATATGACTAAAGCAGAAAGTTCAAATGTTTTAACAAAAGAATAGACACTTACAAGTGTAGTTCCAGGTATCAGGGAAATCGTCTACATTGGCCACCACGTCTTCCGTTCTAATGAAGAAGAAGTTGTGCCAGAACTGACGACTTTCCTTGTCGTCCATCTTCACCACCATGCATTGACCTCCCCGATGGAGAAGGTTCAACATTGTCCCTTTATAGAAACTAGGGGCGAAGAGATACATCAGATGCCGGAGTGTGATCTCGACCGCGGCTAGCTTCGCGAATTTAGTAAGTATCCTAATGAGTTTGTAGCTATATGGGGAAATATAAGCCAAGCACACGCCATAATCGCGACAGAATTCCTCCGCCAATGGAAGAAGAGGAAGAGCATAGCCGACCTGGATGGGATATGCATAGAACGCACAATATCTAGGGCGGTGGACTTATACCATATCACGTCCTCCTGGTACCAAATCGATGTGGGAAGGGAAATTGAACTTTTCCTTAAGATCTTCTAGGTCGGCCCCTTTCATAGCCGACTCAGAAACCTCCGGCTCATCTTCAGGCGCCTTCGAAAAATCAGATCTAACTTTCTCGCTACGAGGAATTATTTCCTCTGGTGTAGGAAAGTTCTCATCTTCAGGAGATAGAGACGCAATCGGCGTGAGAAGGAATAAACACCGACAAAGGAACATGGTTAGTCCTCACGCCGGAACTAGAGGATGAATTAACCATATTTTTGATAAAAAAAGAGAGGGATTAAGAGCAAAGAGAAGAACCGACACCAGGAGAAAGACACACAACTAGGGAGAAAGGAGAAGAAATCACAAGGTTTTGATGAGAAGAACGCGTAAAGAACAAATGAATGTCATCGCATTCCTATTTATACGGATTCAGTCATCAAAACCAAGAGATATACCATCATTATCCAATACCGCAATCAAAACGGCAGCTCCAACTGATAGTCGCACGGGAAACAATGCAAAGCATCAAGAAAATGCTCCATAATGACGTATGATGTCGTGATGTCATTCTAGAACAAAAATGACAGAATCCCATAAGTTGCGGCTCCCAAAAGGTCACATTTCCAGCTCGGCCCAAGCTTAACTTCTCGACCTACTCGTCCACTATCCTCGACCATAACCAACAAAGTCCTCTCATTAAGGTCGTCTGAGGATGACCTCAATAAGCAGAGGGACTAACTGTATAGGTTGAAATCTACTACAGAACATTTAGGGCAAGAAAACATTGATGGTGAAGCTCGTTGTCATTCAGGAGATGGTGAAGCTCATGGTCAGGATGCTTATAACAGTCAAGGATGAAGTCCACGAAAGGAACCATAACAGCTAGTTTTTAGAATAGGACAATAGAGGGAATATTCTAAATAATATTCCCTGTACATGTACTATAAGGGTTTACTCCCGTATAAGGAGGAAAAATATAAGTACAAAGGATATATAATTTTGATCTGATAAGAACATTTTTCTGGAAAAAGATTCTCTCTCTTTAGAAAAGATACAAACATCACCTTTTTAACAAGATCCTTGTTCATATTATTTCATACTTTTCCATCAAATCCGAGAATAGTTCGAGCTGTCTTGGATTTATCTGTCAATCATTATTGTCAGGGGGAACAATCATCTAATCCATTCTTTATTGGGCGAATCACTCCTTCTATTTACTTAAATGTCATTTATTGCTATTTGTTACCAGTTACTCTTCCATTATTGCTCATACTTTATGAATATTTAATGTTCGTTATTGTCAACCTCTTATTGGATCTGTCCTACCTTATACACGCTTTCAGGATTTGCATCTAGAGATATTATCATTAACTAGGTTTAACCCATTATTACATAAACATAATAGTTTCAACCGAATGTTATACTTTTTGGTCAAACAGAAGCATGTGGCAATGTAGCTATGGTGGCACAGTAGGTGACCCTAATATTCCTATATCTTAATGAAGATTGTTACATGGAAAGCATGGGGCAATGTAGCTATGGTGGCATAGTGTTAATTGCTATTTTATAACATAGAGTTAAGGAGAATAAAGTTGGCCTTGTAATAAAGAAGGTAGCTGTTGGACGGGATTGGAGAGCAAACTACTTCTATTGTGCTAGAAGAAGAATTTGGCTCTTGTGGAATTCTAGTAGAATTGATTGCTCTGTGATGAGGATAGGCACTCAATTTATTCATAGTGAAATCAATTTTTCTTGTGGGAACACTCCTATTTATTTTATAGTTGTATATAGTTTTCACATAGTGGAAGCCTTTGGGAGGACTTGCTGGAGTCACAGAGGGTGAAACAATGGCCTTGTTTAATCATGGGTGATTTTAATGCAGTATTAGATATAGAGGATAGACAGAATTGAACTCCTGTGCAAGAGGTAGAGATAAGGGATTTTAAGAATTTCTTATGGGATGTTGGATTAACAGAGGGGAGATCTGTTGGAAGAAGCTTACTTGGACAAATGGTAATATCTTTAGCAAAATAGATAGGGCCCTAGAAAATAGTGATTGGATGATGGGACTATCACAACTGGAGGTACATGTTATGGACCTTGGGATGTCTGATCATTCTCCTTTGTGTGTTACATTTGACGTGGATAAGTATAGAGGACCTAGATCTTTCAAGTTCCTAAATTATCTTGCAGAGAACAGTGATTTTGTAACAACTGTTAAGGCAACATTGAATACACCAATGAGCATGAAAGGCATGGCTGGTATTTGGCAAAAACTGAAAAACTTGAAGCAAGGTTTAAAGCTATTAAATACAAGAGAATTTGGTGGAATTGAAGCCAAGATGAAATGTAAGACAACAACTAATTCAGATCCAAATGCAAATGAGGGACCCTATACAGTATGCAGAAAATGTTGACACTAAGAAGGAGATTAAAGTACAATTAGAAAAATGGTCTTTGGTTAAGGAAAGTATTCTGAGACAATAACCAATAGTGAAGTGGAGCAACTAGGGGACTCTAACTGTGCATATATCCATGATAGTATGAGGAGTAGAATATACCAGAACAGGATAAGGAGTTTGATTACTTCTGATGGTTCTATGGTCCAAACTCATGATTTGATTGAGAAAGAGGCTTTGGATTTTTACAAACAACTACTAGGTTCTGGTGTTGATAGTTTACCTGCAATAAATCCTATTGTTATGAGAATGGGCCTGTATTGGAAAGGGATGCTTAACTTTTGCTCATTAAGCCAGTAACAAATAGTGAAGTCTAGTATGTACAGAATGAGATTGCAGATGCCAAAGCTCCCAGATGTGATGGCTAAAATGCTTATTCTTCAAAAACTCATGGAATGTTATAGGAAAAGATGTTACTGTAACGACCCGATCGGTCGTTCCGAGAGTTTAGCCCCATTTTCTCCATTTCAGCTTTATTATGTATTTTTCAGCTCTTTTATGTTGTGTTGGGATAGTTGGCTCGGGTTCGGAGTGATTGTGGAGAGAAATGAGACACTTAGTCTCTTAAGTTGGCTTTATAGTTAGAAAAGTCAATCGAAAGTTGACTTATAGGTAAATGACCTCAGAATGTGGTTTTTATGGCTCGGATAGCTTCATTAGGTGATTTGGGACTTAGGAGTGTGTTCGGAATATTTTTCGGAGATACGGAGTAGAATTAGGCTTGAATTGGTGAAATTGAGTTTTTGGCGCTTTTCGGTCGGCAGTGAAAAATTAGCTATTGGGGTCGGAATGGAATTCCGAAAGTTGAAGCAGGTACATAGTTTCATTTGCGACTTGTGTGCAAAATTTGAGGTCAATCGAACGTGATTTGATAGGTTTCGACATCAAATATAGAAGTTTGAAGTTCTAAAGTTTGTTAGGCTTGAGTTGGGGTGAGATTCATGATTTCGATGTGGTTTGAGGCTATGAGCAGGTTCGTGTTATGTTATGGGACTGGTTTGTGTGATTGGACGGGACCCCGAGGGCCTCGGGTGTGTTTCGGGGTGGTTTCGAATCATTTCGGGCTGTTTTGCAATAGCTGATGCTGGTGTATGGTGTTGTTCTTCGCGTACGCGAGGATCCTCTCGTGTTCGCGAAGAAGGATTTGGCTTCAGGGACTTTGTTCTTCGCGTTCGCGAAGAAGAAAAATCTATGTTACACATGTCTGAATTTGGAGGCTCATATATCACAATCTATAAGGAATTTGAAAATGATCTAAAACCAAAAGTTGTAGAAAATTGTGTCTAGTTTTCAATAAAGTAAACCATTTAGTATTTGGATTTATGTACAAAGAGTTATTGCTGGTACATAGACTGTCCAGAAAATGAAGAAGAATATGTGTTTCACAAGGCCGACTTTAGCTGCTTATATCTCAAAATCTATAAGGAATTGGAAAGTTACCAAAACATGAAAGTTGTTGACCTTGGTGTCTAACCTCCAAAACATTAAACCATTTATAATTTGGAGTTTTTTACTAAAGGTTATGGCTGTTATACTACAGGCTGTCTTAGAAGAGTTTGGAAATGGATTTTGAGAGTTTTTGTTCATGGTGAACGCGATGGGTGGCCCGCGAACGCAAAGAAGGAATAACTGGGCAGAATTTAAATTTCAAAAATGAGGGTTTTGAGTTCATATCACAAAATTTAATTGGAAGCTCGGTAGAAGGCGATTTTTGGAGAGATTCTTGGTGGGTGTTTGGGATAATTGATTCTTACCTAGTTTTGGTTAATTCCCATGATTATGCCCTTAATTTCATCATTTAATTTGTGACTTTAGGTGGAAATTGGGTGAAAAGTGGAAGAAAGTTTGGGAAATTCTTTTGGGGATTTGAATGGGCATTTGACGTCGGATTTCGATGAATTTGATATGGGTAGACTCGTGAGTGAATAAGGATTCTAGTTGTGTAATTTTTATCGAATTCCGAGACATCGTCCTGGGGGTCGGGTTGTGGCCAATTTCGGGATTTTTGATGTAATTCAATTATTTTCGAGTGGGCTTTGTTCCTTTAACGTATATTGATAATATAAATCTGGTTTTGGTTAGAATTGGAGCAATTGGAGGCCGAGTCAATAGGCAAAGGCATTGCGGATTAGGATTTTTGTCGGTTTGAGGTAAGTAATGACTGTAAATCTTGTCCTGAGGGTATGAAACCCCGGATTTCGCATTGTATCACTATTTTGGAGTGGCGCACATGCTAGATGACGACTGTGTGGCGTGCACTGTTGGGGGATTGTGACTTGGTCCATCCCGTGGCAACTATTAAAGTTGCGTATTTGATTCTAAATCATATGATATTTCATGTTTTAAGATTATTACTATGTTTTGGGCGGAATGCCATATTTGAGCCTCGTGCCAAGTGTTTGGACCCCTAGGGGGATTTTTACTTCTATTCCTCACTGTGTTGACTTATGATTTACACTCAGTCATACTATGTTTAACTAATTTCGAAACTCAGTCTTATTTACGCTATTTTGTGATATAAAATGATATTTTGGGTCGAGTACCCCATTTTACTGATAGCCCGAGTGGCTTTTTGAGAGGTTTCTGACTGAGTGAGGCCGAGGGCCTACGTTGTGAGGATATTATGGGATCGGGCTGTGCATCGCAGCATGTTATATTATTTATGATGATTGCGTGAGGCCGCATGCCTGATTTGTGAGGATATGATATGGGGTCGGGCTGCACGCCGCAACATGTCATTGATAGGCCGAGTTCCAGAGTGATTGATGCCATGATTTGGCTTGTTATAGCGCTTGGGCTGAAGGACCCCTTCCGGAGTCTGTATACACCCCCAGTGACCGCAGGTACCTACTGAGTGCGAGTGCCGAGTAACGAGTGATTGGGATGCATGAGTGGCTGTGAGGTTGCCCAAGGGGCTGATTACGAGTCATTGTGAGGCATGCTGAGTGACTGATCCTGAGTGATGCTATGCCCGAGGGGCAATTTATGATACATGTTTTTGCCCAAGAGGTTATTTATGGTTTATATAATTTCTATACTAAATTATCTTGATTTCTATGGACACTGTTGGAAGGTACATTTTAAAAGGGAATCTTACTGAAATCGACTTTCAAGTGCTACAAATTGTCATACCTATGAGTTTTGAAAGAAAAAAATTGTATTTACTGTGGATTAATGATTTGTTTTATGTGTTTCGTAGTTCTCAGACATTATTTACTTTCATTACTACTGAGTTGGCGTACTCATATTACTTCCTGCACCTTGTGTGCAGATTCTGGTGCTAAGGCTGTCTGAGAGTTGATTTACTGTCCTAGAGAATCACGAGATTGCGAGGCAGCTGCACGCGTCCGCAACCCTGCCTTCTCCTTTTTACTTCTTTGGTACTTTCATAATCATGCTTATATTGTATTAGAGATAGTGTATCAGACTTGTATTCTTTAGATGCTCATGACTGATGACTCTGGGTTTTGGGATAGAGTGGAAATGTTTATCTATCTTTATTTGTTTGAAAAGTTAAAATGAAAATTTTATGACAATATCGGCAGTATTAAATAAAATTAAAAGGTTGTATTATGTTTAAGTATTGAGTCGGCTGGCCTAGTACCACAATAGGCGCCACCACGGCCGGGGTGGTTTTGGGGTCGTGACAAGTTGGTATCAGATCCTAGGTTACATAGGACTCACCTATCATGAGCAGGTTTAGTAGAGTCTTGCGTATTTGTACGGAGATGTCTGCACTTATCTTCGAGAGGCTGCAGAAACCTTAGAAAAATCTCACATCCTTGAATTCTTGTCATGCGATTCCATCTATTCAGCCAAAAGCGTAACTCTTTGAATTCCTTTTATGTATTCGAATGCACACACGAGCGCTCAGTATCAGCTGTGTATCCACGACTTGTGCTTTCCACGGGTGAGGTGCGAGATATGATTTTTGCATATTGATAATGGGCCAGTCTGGAGGACTTGAGACCGAGTTCTTTCTGTGGCTTGAATGCTGAGATTTCGATTGTGTGAGCACATGCATTTGGGACTTATATGTCCGTTTGTGTTCTTATTGGTGGGATTTTTTGGATGGATGACTATGTGGTGAGTGTTATTTGACGGTGAGATGTGTTCATATTGTTTGATTGTGACAAAAAGGATTGGCTGGATATGTAGCAAGAAATATTGAGTGTTTGATTTCTGTCTCGAGTTGGCATATGGCTTCGAGTTGTGAGTGTACTGGAAGACCTCTCATGTTGTTTAGTCATGGAGTGAAGCGAATCTTTCTGTTGTGTTATGAGTTCCTGTTGATGTCTTTTGGGTTGACCAATGCCCCAGTAGTATTCATGTATTTGATTAACAGTGCATTCCAGCCGTAATTATACTCCTTCATTATTGTATTCATTGATAGCATCCTGGCATACTCACATAGCCAGGAGGAGCATACTCAACATTTGAGGAGGGTATTATAGAGATTGATGGAGGAGAAGCTTTATGCAAAGTTCTCCAAGTGTGAATTTTTCACTCAATTCAGTAGCATTCTTGGGGCATGTAGTGTCTAGTAAGGGTCTTCAGGTGGTCAGACGAGTGTGGAGAGATATCCAGAAGCTCAAGATTTCTTTGGCCACAACTCCAGTGATAGTTCTGCCATCAGCTTCAAGTTCTTATACCGTCTATCTTGATGCCTCGAGAATAGTCATTGGTTGTGTTTTAATGAAGAAGGGTATAATGATTGCGTGATAGCTATAACTTTTTGAAGGGTATAGAGATGATATCAGTTTGAGACTAAGCAGGTGGGGTTATCTTCCCCAGGGTGTCCTGAGGTTGTGTGATCCTTAGGTGGTTTTATATCAAGTACTCCTTTATCAGTAAATGTTATATGTTGTAAGTTGAGTTTAGATCGCTTGTGGAAGTTGGCACGGCTATTGCAATGGTGAATGCGAGATTGCAGATGATTTGAGATGTTAAATGGTTTGAGTTGCATATGAGCTTATGAAGGATTTAGTTGAATCTCAGCGTGATTTACGTTGGTTGCACGATTATGCGAGGTATTGGGTTCAGTTCGAGGTATACTGGTGAATCAGTTATGACCTGCAGAAGTGGAGTTTGAGAAGACTCGAGTAATGGAAATGTTTTGATACAGGTGGTAATGTACTCTATGGGTAGATGGGTTTTATTGAGTGATTGAGTTGTAACTGTAAATGTTGTAGTGTGTGCGGAGTAGGAATTTATTTTTTGGTTGCTTCGAAGTGTGGGTTACTTCCTAGTATGTTGGTGTGCAAATGGTGTTAGGTCATTGATCTCTTTGATCAGTTTAATTGAGATTTGTGTAGAGTGGATGACTCCCGAGAATGGTTCTGATGGATTCAAGGTTATACGTAACAAATGGGAATCTTCAAGGTGTGTATTTGGTTAGAACTGAGATTTACGTTGGAGGGTGTCAAGACTTGTGGCATTTCCACATTATCATGGATTCTACATATCAGTATCAGGAAAGTGAAGGTAATGGCTTTAGATTCGCATGAAGTCTCTTCAGGGTAAGTATTTTGAATGTGGTACTTTTGGGGATATCTGAGAGAGTATTCAGTGGCTTACGAGCCTTAGATGGTATGGTCTTATGCTTGGGTCTCGTGTGGTGAGTCTGGGTTAAGAATTGCGGTATTATGGCAAGGAGAAGTATCAATTCAAAGGTAAGTCAGAAGGAACTTGGATAAATAGGACAACTTTGTAGTAGGTCAGATCGATATGGTAAGGGATATGATTAGTTCTTTGGGTGTTTATGAGGCAATGAGTTTTTACAGGTGTTTCTTAGCAATGCTCTAGGGTTTTGGTGACCTTCATAGCTTGGTTGAGTTAGAAGGATTCAGTCCTGACGGTTTGGTGTTGTACAAAATGGGATTCAGAGAGTTCCTAATGGTTTCTATCATGGTTAGAGATGTATATTTTCTACGGGCGTGAGGTGCAGGTGATGTATAGTAATTTTGCTTCTAGATGGGATCAAATGGAAAGTTCTTGGCTAGTTGGGTACGTAGTTTCTTGTGGCTCGGAAGGGATCATGTAGTGCTCATATTTATCATAGGATGGCATGGTGTATGCGGTATGTGGTGTAGAGTTGAGATTTGCATGTGTGAGGTCACGGTTCAGTTCTGGAAGGAAGGTAAGAAATTCTTAGGCAGCATTGGCAGTTTCAGATGACTAAGTAGATGATATCACTAATATGGGTGGCTTGATGAGGGTATACATTTCAAAAAGGGCAATGTGTGGAGTTAAGGGTGCTTCATCGGTATTGCGGCGCTCTCTTGTTGGATCGACTACTGATATTCAAGGTTGCTTGGTGACATGAAAGAATTATAGGGGTATCTCTCGTGGAATGATTGAGTATTATAGATGTTTTATATATTCGAGCGGTGGAGTTGGGATCAAATATGGTAATTTGTGCTCTTCATGGACTTCGAGACTGAGAGTTCTCGTAAACAGGTTATTTTGTGGTTGTGGACTGTGAAGATGCGAGCAAAGCTAGTCTGATGTTAGTATGTGGCATGATTCAGTCATTGCGAACTTTCGGAGAGTTATCTATATGTTACGGGTGACCAGAATTGATTTGGGGTTCATTGGCAGGCCCAGTATGGGTGTGTATTCTGCACCGAGTCGGAATTGTTGGCTCTGAATTACCATTGTTGAGGGATGTCCCATTCGATTGTCAGTGAGTTTATTCGTGGTCTAGAGTGATCTATGAGTTACTCTTCGGTGTTGCGAGGAGTTGTGATTGTTGGTTATAAGCACATATGGTGCGGATCTATTTGGGCTTTATAGCGGGATTTGAGTAAGGTAAGTAATTGGGTATTGCGGGATTGAGATGTATTGGTTATGTTCTTTCTGATTCGTGTAGCATGGTACCGTCCAACTCCCCTGTGGTTATGGCAATGCACTTGGAGTACTTGATGTCGAATTGCGCATAGTTATTGATTTTTAGCAAGGTGGCTTGAAGTATTTCATGTGGACATGTGTTTGGATGGGATCACGCATTGTAGCGGAGTTATGTGAAGGTATGATCCTTGGTGTCAGATTCGTGTGTTTTGATTTTACAATGTGTGCCAGGCTATTAGCATGGTGTTGTGATGGTAATTGTTAATGATAGGATAGTCCTCTCGTTTGAATCTTTTCTATGATTAGAGTTCGTGGGATGTTGCTATTGAGTGCACGAGTTGCATAGGTTATGGCTTTGGATTGTATTGATGCATCCTGTCATTAGAGTGGTCGTGTTGGATGAGAAGAGGTCATTGGCCCTAGAATGAATACTACCAGAGTTGACTACAACATGGTTGGAAGGATGATATCGGAAGTTGGCTTAGAAATTTATAGTTGTGGAATTTTGATCTTGTAATTTATTTCAGAAGTGGAAATTTAGTTCTAAGGTTTATGGGTTAGGTTAGATTTCGAAATTTCAGCTATGTTGTGCTATTGGACCTATATGGGATAGGGTGACATGGGATCAACCCCGGGTATGTGTGTGGTAGGTTACACGATAATTTTGTTGGTTTTTGAAACAACTTTGGGCATGTTCGAGGATGAACGTATGTTTAAGTGGGGGAGATTGTAATGACCCTATCGGTCGTTCCGAGAGTTTATCCCGGTTTCTCCAATTTCTACTTTATTATGTGTTGTTCAGCTCTTTTATGTTGTGTTGGGACGGTTGGATCGGGTTCAGAGTGATTGTAGATAGAAATGAGACACTTAGTCTCTTAAGTTGGCTTTATATTTAGAAAAGTCAACCGGAAGTTGACTTATAGGTAACTGACCTAGGAGTGTGGTTTTTATGGCTCGGATAGCTTCATTAGGTGATTTGGGACTTAGGAGTTTGTTCGGAATATTTTTCGGAGGTCTGGAGTAGAATTAGGCTTGAATTGGCGATATTGAATTTTTGGAGCTTTCCCGTCGGTAGTGGAAAATTAGCTATCGAGGTCGGAATGGTATTCCTAAAGTTGGAGCAGGTACATAGTGTCATTTACGACTTGTGTGCAAAATTTGAGGTCAATCGGACGTGATTTGATAGGTTTCGACATCAAATAGAAGTTTGAAGTTCTAAAATTTGTTAGGCTTGAATTGGGGTGATATTCATGATTCCGATGTGGTTTGAGGTGATTTGAGGCTACGAGCAGGTTCGTGTTATGCTATGGGACTGGTTTTTGTGATTGGACGGGGCCCCGGGGGCCTCGGGTGTGTTTCGGGGTGGTTTCGGATCATTTCGGGTTGTTTTGCAATAGTTGATGCTGGTGTCTAGTGTTGTTCTTCGTGTTCGCGAGGATCCTCTCGCGTTCGTGAAGAAGGATTTGGCTTCAGGGACTTTGTTCTTCGCGTTCGCGAAGAGATCCTCGCGTTCGCGAAGAAGAAAAATCTTTGTTAAGCATATCTGAATTTGGAGGCTCATTTATCACAATCTATAGGGAATTTGAAGATGATCCAAAAATAAAAGTTGTATCCCTTTGTATCTAGTTTTTAGAAAAGTAAACCATTTAGAATTTGGATTTATGTACAAAGAGTTATGTCTGGTATACTATAGACTGTCCGGAAAGGAATTGAAAAATTACCAAAACACGAAAATTGTAGACCTTGGTGTCTAGTTTCCAAAACATTAAACCATTTATAATTTGTAGTTTTGTATTAAAGGTTATGGCTATTAAACTACAGAATGTCTGAGAAGAGTTTGGAAATAGCTTTTGAGAGTTTTTGTTCATCGCGAACGCAGGTGGCCCGCGAACGCAAAGAAGGAATAACTGGGCAGAATTTAAATTTCAAAAACGAGGGTTTTGAGTTCATATCAAAAAATTTAATTGGAAGCTCGGTAGAAGGCGATTTTTGGATAGATTCTTGGTGGGTGTTTGGGATAAGTGATTCTTACCTAGTTTTGGTTAATTCCCATGATTATGCCTGAATTTCATCATTTAATTTGTGACTTGAGGTGCAAATTGGGTGAAAAGTGGAAGAAAGTTTGGAAAATTCTTTTGGGGATTTGAATGGGCATTTGAGGTCGGATGTCGATGAATTTGATATGGGTAGACTCGTGAGTGAATAAAGATTCTAGTTTTGTGATTTTTATCGAATTCCGAGACATCGTCCTGGGGGTCGGGTTTTGGCCAATTTCGGGATTTTTGATGTAATTCAGTTATTTTCGAGTGGGATTTTTTCCTTTAACGTATATTGATAATATAAATCTGGTTTTGGTTAGATTTGGATCAATTAGAGGCCGAGTCAATAGGCAAAGGCATCGCGGATTAGGATTTTTGCCGATTTGAGGTAAGTAATGACTGTAAATATTGTCCTGAGGGTATGAAATCCCGGACTTTGCATTGTATCACTATTTTTGAGTGGCGCACATGCTAGATGACGAGTGTGTGGCATGCACTGTTGGGGGATTGTGACTTGGCCTCGTGCCAAGTGTTTGGACCCCTTGGGGGCTTTTTACTTCTATTCCTCACTGTGTTGACTTATGATTTACACTCAGTCATACTATATTTAAATAATTTCGTAACTTAATCTTATTTATGCTATTTTGTGATATAAAATGATATTTTGGGTCGAGTACCCCGTTTTACTAATAGCCCGAGTGGATTTTTGAGAGGTTTCTGACTGAGTGAGGCTGAGGGCCTATGTTGTGAGGATATTATGGGATCGGTTTGCTCGTTGCAGCATGTTATATTGTTTATGATTACTGAATGAGGCCGAGGGCCTGATTTGTGAGGATATGATATGGGATCGGGCTGCATGCCGCAACATGTTATTGATAGTCCGAGTGCCAGAGTGATTGATGCCATGGTTTGGCTTGTTGTAGCGCTTGGGCTGAAGGAGCCCTCCGGAGTTTGTAAACACCCCCAGTGAGCGCAGGTATCTATTGAGTGCGAGTGCCGACTGCCGACTGCCGAGTGATTGGGAGGCATGAGTGGCTGTGAGGTTGCCCGAGGTTCTGATTACGAGTGATTGTGAGGCATGCTGAGTGACTGATCCCAAGTGATGCTATGCCCAAAGGGCTATTTATGATACATGTTTTTGCCCAATAGGCTATTTATGATTTATATCATTTCTATACTAAATTATCTTGATTTCTATGGAAACTGTTGGAAGGTACATTTTTAAAGGGAATTTTACTGAAATCGACTTTCAAGTGCTACAAATTGTTGTACCTATGAGTTTCGAAAGAAAAAAATTGTATTAACTGTGGATTAATGATTTGTTTTATGTGTTTCGTTGTTCTCAGACATTATTTACTTTCATTACTACTGATTTAACGTACTCACATTACTCCCTGCACCTTGTGTGCAGATTCAGGTGCTAGGGATGATTGAGAATTGATTTACTGTCCCAGAGACTCATGAGATTGCGAAGTAGTTGCACGCGTCCGCAGCCCTGCCTTTTCCTTCTTAATTCTTTGGTACTTGCATATTGAGGCTTATATTGTATTAGAGATAGTGTATCAGACTTGTATTCTTTAGATGCTCATGGATGATGACTCCGGGGTGGTTTTAAGGTCGCGACAGTAGGCGCCATCACAACCGGGGTGGTTTTGGGGTCGCGACAGTTACTGATGCGGTGAAAGAGTTTTTCTCCACGAGGTACCATGTATAAGGCCATAAATTGTACCTTTGTTACACTTATACCTAAGGCGTAGGGCCCCTCTAAAATCTGAATATAGACCTATATCTTGTTGTACTTTATTGTATAAAATCATCTCAAAGTTCTTAACTAAGAGGATCCAGAAGGTGATGAATACACTAGTTTATAAAAGCCAAGCAGCCTTTGTGCCAGGAAGGATTATTAGTGATAACATTATTTTGAGCCATGAACTGATTAAAGGATATGGTAGGAAATGATTATCTCCAAGGTGTATGATGAAGATTGACATGAGGAAAGCCTATGATTCAGTAGAATGGTGCTTCTTAGAACAAATTTTGGTCTCCCTACAATTTCCTGCTATCATTGTCAAGTGGATAATGAACTGTGTCAAGATGACATCTTACTCTATTCTTATTAATGGCAAACCTTCTACGCTCTTTTCAATAAATAAAGGCTTGAGACAAGGAGACACTATGTCTCCATTTTTTTTGTGTTAGTCACGGAATACATCTCGAGATTGCTGAAGACTCTCCAAGACAATCTAGATTTCAATTATCACCCCAAATATGCCAGAATGCGGATTGATTAGTTGGGTTTTGCAGATGATCTACTTCTTTTCTGTAGGGGTGATATTTTTAGTACAGATGTTATATGAGTTGTTCCTTGCATTTTCTCAAGCCTCTGGGCTAGTGGCAAACATCTATAAAAGCTCCATCTATTTTGGAGAGGTCGAGCCACATATACAACAACATATTCTATAGAGACTTGGTCTCTCAAAAGGTAATTTGCCTTTGAGGTATCTTGGAGTCCCTCTTAGTTCTAAGAGGATTTCTGTGTTACAATGTTATCCTTTACTGGACAAAATGTTTGGTCGAATTTCTTCTTGGACTTCAAAATTCTTATCATATGACGGTACATTGTAGTTGATCAAAAGTGTATTATTTTCAATCCAAGTGTTTTGGTCCTAAGTGTTTGTGCTGCCTAAAAAACGTGCTTCACTTTATAGAGTTTGCGTGTAGAAGGTTCTTATGGACAAGAACTGCCGAAATGTCTAAGAAAGCTCTTTTGGCCAGGGATATGCTATATTTCCCCAAAGCAGGTGGTGGTATGAATGTATTGAACATTCATATTTGGAAGAAAGCAATTGTTTGTAAGCTTTTTTGGAACGTATGCTGGAAAAAGGACACCTTGTGGGTCCAATGGATACATAGTTACTATGGGAAGTCAGGAACTATTTGGGGTATACAACCTAAACAAGCTTCTTGGATGGTATGCAAAATTCTTAAGGCTAGCAGGTATATGGAAGAAGCAGGGTGCCAGGAGGATGATATACAACAGTGAATACTTTCTTTATTAAGGCAATATACAGGAAGCTAACTGGTGAATTTCAAAAGATTGAGTGGAGAAGGATGATATGTAATAATCACGGATCTCCTAGATAGATATTTGTGCTTTACTTGACACTACATGGGAGGCTCCTAAACGGCGATAGACTAACTCAGTGGTATTGCTTGGACAGTGTTGTATGTCCTTTGTGTGGAGAGGCAAATGAGAGTATTGATAGTCTTTTTTTGCTTGTGCTTTCTCTTCAGCGTTCTGGAAAAGACTATTGGCATGGCAAGGTGTTCAAATACAAGCTATGGGATGGAAATATGAGAAAGAGTGGTTATACCATATGTGAATGGGAAGAATGTAGTTGCTGATTTGTATAGAACAGTTATGGCATGTGCTGCGTAAATTGAGCGAAACCAAAGGAGTTTTTACCAAAAGACTAGAGGCATTGAGGTTACCACTAGATCAATCACCCAAGAAGTGCACTACCGAGGAATTATGAAGCCCAGATTTGATAAGAAACTTGATGAACTTAATTTCAATCTTTAAGGAGTAGTGTTAATCAGTGTATTGGTAGTTATTGGAAGTTTTGACGGCCAGAGGTAGAGCAACCTTGGGGCCATTTGTCCTAGAGGTGCTTGTTTTATTTTTATGCTTTGTAAACACTCATTTGGTAAATAAAATTGTTTACTACCCAAAAAGAAAGAAATTAAATGACATAAAAGTCTTAAGCGGTAAACAATACCAAAATGTGGTCATTCTTAAAGTTTCACCCTTGAAAGTATATTGGGGCTAACGAAGTCTCACTCATAAAAATAGCACGAGTTAGCCAGTTTTTGGACTGGTAATTAAAAGAGAGCCAGTGTTTGCAAAGTTATTGAAAAATAGCCACTATTTTGCTGCAATACGAAAAGTTCCAGCATAATATACTGAAGACTGGTGCAGCTGTGTATGAACTTCCATCATATTATGTTGGACCTCCAACTAACAGAAAGTTCCAGCATAATATACTGGAGATTGAAGCACTTGTGTATGAACTTCCATCATATTATGTAGGACCTCCAACACGCAGAAAGTTCCAGCATAATATACTGGATATTGGAACACTTGTGTATGAACTTCCAGCATATTATGATTGACCGGTATATTATAATATACTGGAGTTCCAGTATATTATGCTGGAATATTTTTCGGATTTTGAAAAGTATTTTCATTCAGATTTATCTTTACATGAAAAGTGGCTAAACTTCGATTACTTTGGAACATGTGACTATTTTTTAATGGCCACTTGTAAATCTGGTTATTTCTGAATTTCTCTCATCTCACTCTTGGGTAAAACAACCTTTGAAACAAGTATTGTTAGTCACTTTGTGGGGGGATTTGCAGTCGTACCCTATATTTGTGCTACCTTTTAACTTGTACCCTATTTTTAAAAATTATTGATTTGGTAGCTAGCTGCCAAAAAATTCATAATAATATGACCATTATACCCCTGAAAAAAGATATAAAAGATGCATCACGCTTAAATCGCTTTACCATTCTCCTCCATCGCTCCGTCCCTCCTCAGATCTCCTCTCGCATATGCCATAATCACGAAACCAGAAAGTTGAACCAAATTCAAATTCCAAATTCAAAATTACAAAATACATTGTAAGTATTGCAATTCATATTCAGAATTCAAATAACTTTTTTAACTGATTGGTCTTCATGATATATGTTTCTGTAATTATTTTCGTAATTAATCATGCTTTTTAAGTTTTAATTCAATTAACACATAGATTTTAATCACACTTGCATGAAGTTATTTGACAAATGAAATATGAAGTTTTCACTGATAGATCTTCAAAAACTTTGCATGAAAGATATAGAATAAAGTTGTTTCACGTTGAATTTTAAAGTCAAGCTACTGTAGCAGAAGATTTTTCACGTTAAACCTAATTTAACGTTAAGTTATTTCATGTTCAAGCTAAAAATTCTTGCTTATGGATACTGTTAAATGCATGACAAATATGCTGAAGTTTTGTCCTGCATTCAACAGTTTTGTCGTAAGGACAAACATGCTGAAGTTTTTGGACAAACATGTTAAACCTTTAGGACAAACATGCTGAAGTTTTTATCCTGTATTTTGTAATTTTTTAATTAAATTTTTCTAGTGCATGCTGAAATTATTTTAGTTAATTTTCTAAAACTTCATACTAAACAAGCTGAGTTTTTACATAATTTGCTAAAACTTCACACAAAAATTGCTCAAGTATTTGTCTTGCAGTCTAAATAAGCTGAAGTTTTTTAGTCATTTGCTACGAGTTCAGCACTAAAATATGCTGAAGTTTTTTCCTACATTCAACAGTTTTGTCATGAGCTTTTTCCGAAACTTCAGCAGAAATGTTGAAGTTGTTTAGTTCATTTGTATAAACTTCAGGACAAACGTGCTGAAGTTTTCCTCCTGCAGTATGTAATTTTCTAATGAATTTAATGCATGCTGAAGTTAAATTTAGTTCATTTGCTAAAAGTTCATACCAAAACATGCTTAAGTTTTGTCCTGCATTAAACAGCTTTTTCATGAGCTTTTTTCGAAACTTCAGTATAAACAAGCTGAAGAGTTTTAGTACATTTGTTAAAACTTCAGCTTAAACGTGCTTAAGTTTTTCGTCCTTCAGTATGTAATTTTCTAATGAATTTTTTATGAACTTCATACTTAAATTCTTTTGTTCATTTTCCTAATACTTGACACTAAACATGCTTCTGCTGGATGAGTTCGATTTGCCTTGTTATTACTTTCAATGGGAGGTGGACTTTTGATTTCAAATAATTGGATCATAATACAAAACTAGTTCTGCTTAATAAACAAGTATCATTCAATACTTTCCTAATGAAATTTAGTGAAGTTACAAATATTGATTCAACCAAATATTCTCTAAAGATATGGTTTGATATAAAATTAAATTCAAGCAAAGGGATGCTTGTAACTTCAGATGAAGAACTCAAAAACTGTATACATTTGCTAACATATGATTCAACCTACAATAATTGCCATTTTGTAAGAAATAACACTCATTTCTGGCAGTATAGATGCTTCAGAATGTGCAACATTCAAACCATATCTTGCACATACAATAGATTCAGAACAATTTGCTGATTATCAACATGAATTAGAACAGCCAATAATGGAAGTAGACAACGAGCAACAACCTTCAAACACTATAGCTTCTTCAGAATATGGAATGCTACAACAATTACCCACCGCTACAATAAATTCATACCAGTTTGTTCAAGACCAAGAAGAAGAAGGACATCTAATAATAAAAATAGACAACCAACACATAATCCAAAAAAGTTTTTTGTTACCTTCTGCAATGATAATCAACAACGAAGATGAAGAAAACACAGAATTTATACCGATAACATCATATATAATTAAAGAAATTGCTTAAACTTCTACTGCTTCTAAGAAATCAAGAAAAAGAGTGAGGAGAAAGCTGAAAGAATCTCTACCATATAAAACACTTAGGCACGAGGCATTGCCTGAGGAAGTAAGAGTAGGATCAATTTTTGAGAACAAGAAGAACATGACTAAATTTTTCTGCATCTTGGAGATAAACCAAAAATTTGAATTCACTGTTGTTAGATCATGTTCAAAGAGATACGAGCTGAAATGCATCATGGAGAAATGTGGTGGGAATGTACGTGCTACCAAAATTAAAAATTCCACACTTTTCAGGGTGATAAAATATAAAAACAATCATGAATGCTCGTTTGATGTAAGAAAATCAGATCAGAAGCATGCTACATCAAATTTTATAAGTGAAAAAATTTTAGAACATGTTCGAGATAAAAAGATTGAGGTTACACCAGCCTTTGTAGAAAGTGAAATGAAAAAGAAATTTAGAATTGACATTGGATATCACAAGGCATGGCGCGCTATTCAAAAAGCTATTGCTTGCATAAGGGGAACACCAGAAGAGAACTACCAGATTATTCCTTCATACCTACACATGGTGGTGCATAGAAATTCAGGGACGTACACTAGCATAAAAAGAGATGAGCAGAATCGGTAAGAAAAACAATACTAACCATCAGCCTAAAGTTTCAAATTTTCCTGTTTGAAAAACTTCACACCTTATGATTTGCAACGACCCGATCGGTCGTTTTGAGCTCTAGAGCGTCGTTCAACGGTTTGAAGTCGTGACCAGCTCCATTTCAGGTATCATGACTTGTAGGTGTGGTCGGAATTGAATTTCGGAAAGTTTAGAGTTGATTTGAAAAGAAAATTCTCATTTCAGAAGCCTTAAGTTGGAGAAATGGACTAAGATTGGAATTTTGAGTAAACGACCTCTGAATCAGGATTTGAAGGTTCCTGTAGGTTCGTATGATGATTTCAGACTTGGGCGTATGTCCGGATCGGGTTTTGGATAACCCGGGAGCATTTCGGCGTATATTGTAGAAGTTAGCACTTTTGAAGAAATTTTCTAAGTTTGGTTTGAAGAGTATTTCAGTGATATCGATGTTTGTTTGGGATTCCGAGTCTGGAAATAGCTTTATATGGTGATTCTGGAGTTGGGAGCGCGATCGGAAGTGAATTTGGATGTCCGTAGGCCATTTTGAAGTCATTTGGCTAAAGATAGAAATTTGAAGGTTTTTGAGAAGTCCGACTGGAAGTGGAAATTTTGATATCGGGGTCGGAATGTGATTTCGGAAATTGGATCAGGTCTGTAATGTCGAATATGACTTGTGTGCAAAATTTGAGGTCAATCGGACGTGATTTGATAGGTTTCGGCATCGGATGTTGAAATTGGAATTTCTAAGTTCATAAAGTTTGAATTTTAGTGCGATTCGTGATTTCGGCGTTGTTTGATGTGATTTCGAGGCTCGAGTAAGTTTGAATGAGGTATTGGGACTGGTTGGTAGTTTTGATTGAGGTCTTGGGGGCCTCGGGCGTGTTTCGGATGCTCAACGGGTCGATTTTTGCCTTGAGAGAGTTGCTGGTTTTCTGGTGTGAGTGCAGCAGGTTTTTACTCTACGCGATCGCGTGAGTGGGTGTGCGATCACATAGAAGGATTTGGAGGCTTCTTGGATTTGGCATGTGCGATCGCGTGGCAGTGTATGCGATCGCATAGGGGAAGAATTTGAGGCCCTGGGAATTTGCCTATGCGATCGCGTGTAGTTGTTTGCGATCGCAGAGAAGGATTTGTGAAGGTTGCTGGGTTGCCCTATGCGATCGCAGGGTCTTGTATGCGATTGCACAGAGGAATTTTGGGGCTTTTGATATTGGCTTATGCGATCGCATGAAGGGGAGTGCGATCGCATAGAAGGGGTTGTCTGGGCAGAATGTTTATAACTGTGAATTATGGCCATTTCCTCACTATTATTCATCTTGGCATGGCGATTTTGGGAGGCTTCAAGGGGGATTTTCATCATGCATATCAAGGTAAGTAAATGCCTCCCGTTTTTAAGTTAAATACAAGATTATATGCATGGATTAGACATGAAAATTGTGAAAAATTTTGAAAATCTTAAAGAAACCTAGAAAATGGTAATTTGGAGTTTTAGCCACGAATTGAGCATGGAATGTAGAGTAAATTGTATTTGAACTAGTAAAGCTATGGGTAGGATTTATCCTCGAGAAATTTCGGATTCCGGGCACGTGGGCCCGAGGGCATTTTGGTTATTTCACTTAGCAGAGTTGAGAGATTATATAATTTGGAATTGTTGCAAATATTAGTGTATATTTTCATTGCCTTGCCGTTATTTGGATAGTTTTGGGGCGTTGTGCGTCCGTTGGAGTCGTCGGAAGGGCTTGGAAGCCAGTATTGGAATTTCGGAGCGAGGTAAGTCTCCTTTCTAACTTTGTGAGGGGGAATTGTCCCCCTAGGTGAATTAATTGAGTATGTGCTATTATCTTTGGGGGCTACGTACACACGAGGTGACGGGAGTCCGTGCGTAGCTACTATTATGCCATGTCCAGGTAGCCTAGGGCCCACTAGCATGCCTTATGTGTTATACCCGTGATCCTGCCTATATTACTTGACCGCTAATATAATCAAAATTGTAATTTGATACCTAAAGAAGACTAGAATTCATTTTCTTAATCAGCTGGAAAGAGAATGATTTTCCTCCGTGGTTAATCTTATACTTGATAAAGTGATATTATTGAACATTATTAGACTTGGCAAATAAATTTCGAAAAATGATTTAAACACTATTTTATGGTTTTTAAAAGAGAAATCTGTCATTTACTTGAGTATTTGTTTTCCCGACGTATTCGGGGTGGACTGTTGATTGTGCCTGACTGCATGTGACCGCTTCACAATTTATATTCCGCGAGCGGAGTGTTATTTCCCCACTCTCATGGGAGCGGGCCGTACGCCACGGCGGATTGAAAGATGCACCTTTGGTACGGGTCGTTCGATCCTTGGCAGTGCATAGACATGAGTATTTTATTGAAAGATGCACTTTTGGTACAGGTCGTTCGATCCTCGGCAGTGCATAGACATGAGTGTTTTATTGAGAGGTGCATTTTTGGTACGGGTCGTTCGATCCACGACAGTGCACACAAATTATTATTATGACGGCCTAGGCCGGTTGTCCTTATCCCGTATGCGCATGCTAAATTGTTAAATATTTTTCATGATTTTTGAAGTGATAAGATATTTGGGGGAAAATAAAGAAGAAATTGTTGTTTAAGATATTTGGGAAAATAATGAGAAAGTGGTAATTGTTTGCTTCTTCCAGTATTTACTTGGATTTCAGTGCCTTATATCTATGCTGCTTTACTACCTTTACATGCCTATCGTGTTCATCTTATGTTGTTAAATTAATTGTTGGACCCTAGTGAGTGTCTAATTCGACCTCTCGTCACTACCTCTCTGAGGTTAGGCGTGCGACTTACTGAGTACACGTTGTTTTTGTACTCATGCTACACTTGTTGTGCATTTTTATTGCACAGGTACCTTCATAGCTACATGGCTGGTTGGAGACTTAGGCGTGCTGCACCATCCGGAGGCGATCCGCAGCTGACAGAGTCTCCCTCCTACTGTATTTATTTTTATTTTAAATTTCCTTGTCCAATTTGTATTTCAGACAGGCTTTGTGATGATTGTATAATTCTTAGAAATCGCTCATGTACTTGTGACACCGGGTTCTGGAATATGTTGGGATATAATTTCTAAAATGGAAAATTCAAACTATTGTTTACTCGACAGATTTTATTTAGTTAATATGTAATAAAGTGTAAGGAAATGCTTTTTTCATAAATGATAAAACAGGAAATTGTTTCAACTAATTAATGTTTGGTTTGCCTGACAATGATGTCCGGCACCATCACGACCTTACGGATTTTGGGTCGTGACAACATGGTATCACAGCTCTAGGTTCCCTTAGGTCTCACGAGTCATGAGCAAGTCTAGTAGAGTCTTGCGGATCGGTACGGAGACGTCGGTACTTATCTTCGAGAGGCTACAGGGTTGTTAGGAGTACTTCCCTTCTTGATTCCTCATCGTGCGATTTGATTCCTTTAAGGCTTATGACTAAGTTTATTCTTACTCAATCTTACGTGTCGCGAAGCGCTTGCTATGAATCAGGAACTTGAGGAATTGAAATGGTGTTGCAGATGTAATTCGAGATGTTTCCATGTGTAATTGGTTGGGGTTGTTGTTATGTCCCTGCAAAGGAATAATATGTTGTTTCAGCTCAGTAGTTGTGTTTCTGAGAGCCTTAAGGCTATGCTCAGGTAGTGATGATGCTTGCGATTGGTTGTCGCGCGATGTCGATATGATGATAGAATGATGGCTCGTATGTTGGGGTGATGAATGGTTTGAAGGGAGGTCTTCTCAGAGTGTGATTTCGAGATTTCGGTATTTTAGTTCCGGCATAGGGAAGGCATTTGGATTATGAATGGTCCGGTTGGGGTTGATAAAGTAGTAAGACTTGGTGTCTTCAAGTGAGGTGGGATATGCACCGGTGATGTGAAGTCATCGTCATTGATCGAGTGAAACATGTTAGTTGTCAGTGCTATGGTTTCCTCGGTTGCGTGGGGTCAGAGTATTGAGAAGAAGTATGGAAGAATGCGGTTGGCAGAGACCGTAAGGTGCGGTGGTTTAGTACCGGATAAGTGTTGATAATGAAGGAGGCTAGAGAAAGATGATCTTCGAAGAGCTTGAAGTCGTGGTGATCTGCTGGTTTGAGAGCTACAGAGAATGATCCTGAAGTGAGACTAGGCGGTGGTTCATCTCTAGGAGGCCAGGTGTAAGAAGCAGAAGTCGAGCAGTCGCAAAGTGGGGGAGCGGCATCATAGTTTGGGATTTGAAGATATTGTCTCACATTTAATGGATGTCCATGAGGAGCGGACGGACTAGTAAAGTTGGTAAATGAAGCAGGGCGTAGGATGGGGTATTGAAGTCGCAGAGAGCGTGCATTTCAGCGTCGTTGGAAGGTGTCTGCGGGTGATTTCCACAGGTGGGTTATCTCCTGTGAATAGGTTAGCGGTGGAATGGTTGGCAGGTCTCTATGAGGGGTTCTAGTGGCTATTCGGTAGGGGGCAGAGTGTGTGAAAGATGCTGGAGAATTTAAATCTTTAGGGAGTGCTAGCAAGTGAATTTGGAAGAATTGGACAGATTGGTTGAGCAAGATCGTGTTATCAAAGGATAAAGGATCTCGGCAGGGTCTAGAGTGGTGAAGGGAGTAGCTTCAGGCTAAGTGGGGGAGTCCCACCATCTGCATTTGGGTTGCAGGATTGTGTTATCGTAGGGTTGCGAGTTGTCGGCGTGTTGGCAAGTTAGTACAGCTAAGGAAAAGGGTGTTCATGAGCTAGAAGAGCCTTGGAGTTGATTGTATTCGCGGCCAGTCAGAGTGGGTGACTCTCAATAGAGGTCCTGGTGAATTCAAAAGTTAAGAATGCGGCATTTAAGGGTTTCAGGCAGCAGTGTGATCAAGAATCGAGCTTTGCAGAGTAATTTCTGAGAAAGAGGAGGATGGTTGGAGTGTTCTATGTTATGTTTCAACATGCAAGATAGCATTTGAGGAGTGAGAGAAATAAACTCCGGATTGTAGAAGGATTATCAGGAGGGTATGAGACGGGTTGCACGATTTAGACAGCATAGTCTCGTGAATCAAGGTCACTTGGGATGAGTGAGGGTTGATTTTGCTATGAGTTGAAGGAAGTTGCTATTATTCCTGAAGCAATTGAAGATGATTAAAAGAAAATAGATCAATTAGCCATGGTTGGAATGGAACATTTACAGCAGTGATCAGTTCCTTCGGTGTGATTAAGTCACGCATGTGGTTTGTGCCGGTATATGCGAGCATGTCAGCCGTCAAAATAGATTTTTATTTGGAAGCATTCAAGTATTATGGCATGTCAGGTGTAGGCGGATACCAGAAGGGTTAGGGTGGTATAGACTACTAGTTAAGGATTTTCATGTTGGGTGATTGTGGGGATTCACTCATGTGTTGAGATGGTTCTCTTGAATTGAGTTAAGTAAAAGGTTTCTATATGATGAAGTGTTCACCCTATTGGTGGTTCAGAATTTATGATGGAATTCTTGCACTACTTCATATTGGCATGTTAGGTGCGGTAAGCAGTATGTAACTGGGAGTAAGAACTGAGATTGTGGTTCGGTGTTATGATGGAATTCTTGCGCTACCTCATATTGGCATGTTAGGTGCGGTAAGCAGTATGTAACTGGGAGTAAGAATCGAGATTGTGGTTCGGTGTTAATAAGGATGTCATGAGCTCGGAAGAGCAAGAAAAAGGGATTTGAAAGTTCAGAGTAAGTTGGTGTTATCTTCAGTGTCACCTGAGATTGATATTCGGTGGAAGAGGCTTTGTACCCTGGTTATGGGTTCTTGATGTGTTTGGTGGCCTTAGTGGGATCAGTGTTATTAAGGTAGAACGCGTAATACCAAAAATAATAAATTTTCCAGAATATTAGACATGTCAAATAAGGAAACATAAGATTATTCAGAATATGGGCAAATATTAAAGGAATCATAGGTAATGCCAAACTAAAAGAGATTATTCAGACTATTTGAATAAATATTGAAGGAAACACAAAATAACACCAGACAAATTTTAAGCGGAATATTGAAATAAAAATTAGGGAAAATATAAAGAGATAGGGAAGTCTAACATAAAAATGAAAGATTCATTAGAATCAAGAAGGAAAAATTTAAACCCTAGTTTTAAAGGGAAGTATGAAATCAGTAAAGAAAAGTACGAAAATGAAGAAAATAAGGTAAGAATCACACGAGATAGAAAATGAATAGTGTTAAAAATCAGAAAATCACACCTTTTTTAGGTCCGACTGAAAGGGTTTGAAACCCCTAATTTGGGGTAAGTAAGAATCGAAGGAGATATGAACATACTCGTTACCCTCAAAGATACAGGGATGAATATAGACGGAATTGTCACGCCCCAAACTAGGGGAGGCATGACTGGCACTCGATACTGTATTCTATCGAGTTA
>ML344431.1:0-13295 GCA_005239505.1 Nicotiana paniculata | reverse complement strand
CCCCGCCCCGCCCCACCCCCACCTACCCACCCCACCCTAAATAAAAAAATATTATTAATAATATTTTCTTTTCATGTTATAGATAGATTTTTTTTGTTCATTTCAATAAATGAGTATTCTTTTTTCATGATATAAAAAATATTTTCTTCATTTTAACAAAAAAATACTTTATTTTCATGATGTAAATTTTTTTTTTTTTTATTTAAACAAAATGAGTATTTTCTTTTCATGATATAGAAAAAATATTTTCTTTAATTTCAATAAAATGAGTACTTTATTTTCATGTTGTAGAATTAATACTTTCTTTCAACCAAAAAAATAGTATTTTCTTTTTAGTTATGGAGCACAAATTTCAACGTTATTTTTGCGTAAAAAAATAAAGCACCACATTAGTTCCTTTGAGTTTATGTGAGTTTTTAGAAGAATAGTTAAATTCTTAAAGAAAACAAAGTCCTGAAAACGTTGGGTACTTGGGGGAGCAAAGAAACATCAGGACTTGGGGGAGGGGAGGGATGATGAGAGTAGTATAAAATAATATTTTCTACTTTTTAACCAAATACTAGAAAATATTTTTTAAAAAAAATTTTCCACGCACAAATCAAACAAGAAAAAATAAATAATAAAACAACTCATTTTTTATAAAAACATTTTTGGTAGAAAACATTTTCGTTTGTACCAGACACACTCTAAATTAGAAACAGGAAATTCATATACAAGGAGCTGATGGTCAAAGTATTCCCGCGAAGTGGGGGATGTTTTAAAAATCGGACGGTAAGCAATAACCTCAGGACTCATTTGCAATCCAACGGCTTCGAAGTGATCCCACCGCCAAACCCTATAAATAAGAAACCCTAAACTCAAGTTTCCTCCTCTTTCTTCTCTTCCTCCAAGCTTAACAAAACCTTTTTCATGCCTGCACTTGTTGTAAGTGAAACAATGGGGTCTGAAGAGTCGAAGGAGCTGAAGAAGAGGATGAAAAAGAGCGAAAAAGGATCATCCGCCGACACCCTTAAAAAGTCGAAAAAGACCAAGATTGATTCTGGGTCTGATTCAGAAGAGCTTAAGAAGAGTAAGAAGAAAGATAAGAAGCGAAAAGCTTTAAACTTGGATGATGATGAGGAGGAGGATGAAAGTTCGGAGATGTTGGAGCCGAGTAATTTGAATGGGGATGACAAGAAGAAAAAGAAGAAAAAGGCTAAATTGGTGGAGAATGATGATGATGAGGAGAAAAAGGAAGAGAAAGAGGAAGATCCTAACGCTTTATCTAATTTTAGGATTTCTGTGCCTTTAAGAGAGGCTTTGATTGCTAAGGGTATTCAAGCGCTGTTTCCCATTCAAGCTATGACTTTTGATACCATCTTTGATGGCAATGACTTAGTTGGTCGAGCTCGCACTGGTCAGGTGTGCAATACATTTTGCGATTACCTTTCTGGAATTAAAATTCTTAATTTTTATTACTATTTTTCTGTGTTCAGTTAGTAAATTTAAAGTGCATGCTGATAACTCAAAAATCTGGCTGTCATAGCAACTTGTCATGTAAAATTTGAAGGTCTCTTGATGTTTACTGGTTTGACTATGGGCTGTTTAGTTTGTGGCATTTGGAAATTCTAACCCCGAATGCAATAACCCATGTCCATGCTTTCCTTGGAAATTCAGATTAGGCAAGTCATCTATAACCATCTACAAATGCATTTGGCTCTTGGGGTTTCATGTCCCACAATTTGTTGCTCCATTTGTTAGAGACTTACTGTAAGATACACAGTTTGCTCTTTTGATGTGAATTATATATCTAAAATGAGTTTTCTGAAAACAAGAGAGTTGATAAGAACTTTTGTCCATCACTTTACCATTATGATAAATGAACAGCGCCCACTTTTGTTCTATTATCATAAGAATAATAATGAGTGACATATTTGTAATTATTTCATTGAGTAAATAGTCACAAACAACCATTTTTTTACTTCAATTTTTGCTCCCACATTTGCAGGGTAAAACATTGGCCTTTGTGCTGCCCATATTGGAGTCCCTGACAAATGGTCCTACTAAAGCGTCTCGGAAAACAGGGTATGGGAGGGCTCCTAGTGTTTTGGTGCTCTTACCTACTAGGGAATTGGCACTTCAGGTATTATTTTACAGGCCTTGCCCAAGTTGACTGCTTCACTGAATGCGTAACCTATGAGTTCTCTTTTCTCACTTCATGTTATTATAGGTGTTCGCTGACTTTGAAGTTTATGGTCGTGCCCTGGGGCTTACTTCATGTTGTTTGTATGGAAATTCTCCTATGGGACAACAACAAGTGCAATTGAAACGAGGAGTTGATATTGTTGTGGGTACTCCCGGAAGAGTTAAGGTAGCGTATTCAATGGTCTTATATTAGGTTACTCTGGAATATTTGCTGTAGGTTTATGTTTTCATGCTTCAAAGAGTTTAATTCACTCCTTGCAAATTTTGCTGTAGGACCACATTGAAAGAGGAAATATTGATTTCAGGTCTCTAAAGTTCCGTGTTCTTGATGAAGTTGATGAAATGCTGAAAATTGGTTTTGTTGATGATGTGGAATTTATATTAGGTATACTATTCAGCGGTTATACCCTCATTTTCTGACCATTTACCATCTCTTTATCCGGTGCTGTCAGTTACGTCAACGTGATATTCTCTGGGAGCTGAAATTTGCCTGTGCATTAAATGTCAGGGATATCCCATCTTATGGTTAAAGATTTCATTATGTTTATTCTTCTCCTTTTCTCTTTTGAATTCTGAAGGCAAGGTAGAAGATGCAAGCCAAGTTCAAACACTTCTTTTCAGTGCCACTTTGCCAAGCTGGGTGAAGCATGTTAGTTCATTATCTCTCCTTTTTTATAAGTACGAATCAGTGTTCTCCTCCTGGGAATATTTTTTGCCCCTTTGTTTATTTAGTTAAACAAATTGCTTCTTCCGGGGCTTGGAAAATAGGCGACCTTGGGGTGAAGGGAGGTGTACAACCTCTGTCCTAAGCTTGCATTTTTTTCCTCTCTTGAATAGTGATCTGTTTTCATTGCAGATATCTTCTAAGTTTCTCAAACCTGATAAGAAAACAGCTGATCTTGTTGGTGATGAGAAAATGAAGGCCAGTAAGAATGTGAGACATATTATTATACCATGCTCTAGTTCAGCCAGAACTCAGCTGATTCCTGATATTATTCGCTGCTACAGCAGGTTGGTTGTGTCTCTTTTTTTAGTATTTGTCCTTTGTAATTCTTAGAATGACAATCAACGTATGAATTCATTCTCCAACATTCTTTGTTGCCATGAAATATCAGCGGTGGCCGCACTATTATTTTCACTGAAACAAGGGGTTATGCTTCGGAGCTAGCCGGCTTATTGCCGGGAGCACGTGCTTTGCATGGAGAGATTCAACAGTCCCAGCGTGAGGTAAAGTTTTGTTTAAAATAGCTTTATTCCGGTGTGCTCTCTTTCGCCATTCTTCTCGCTCTCCTTTTGATGACTTTCCACTTAAGAGGATGAGAGTTTCTCCAGAAGTAATCACCTTCTGTTGTTGATGTATAAGAATATAAAAACCAAACAGGACTTTGCATAAGTTGACTGTTTGTCACTTTCCTTGACTCCTTCAACAAATTTTATATTTATTGTATGGGGTACATCCCTTCTGTTCTCAACTAACAACTCTTTCCCTGATTGTTGTATGCTGTTCCAGGTTACACTATCTGGATTCAGATCAGGAAAATTCCTGACATTAGTGGCCACAAATGTAGCAGCCCGTGGATTGGATATTGACGACGTTCAATTAATTATTCAGGTTTGATATGATTAAATTCATATTCGACTTTGATGCTCAAACCTTATTGGTATTTGAATGCTGAATTTAACATGTATGGTCAGTGTGAGCCTCCACGCGATGTCGAAGCGTATATTCATCGATCTGGAAGGACAGGACGGGCAGGTGACTGCTGATGTTGGAATTGCTTTCATTAGATCATTGAACTTCAGGAACATTCTTATTATATTTGTTTGTTATGCCATTCAGGAAATACTGGTGTTGCTGTAATGCTTTATGATCCTAAGAAGTCCAACATTTCTAGGATTGAAAGAGAATCTGGTGTCAAGTTTGAGCATCTATCTGCTCCACAGCCAGCTGATGTTGCTAAAGCGGCTGGGAAAGAAGCAGCAGAAGCTGTTGCTGAAATTTCTGATAGGTAAGTTCTTTTTATTTGAGCTTTTTATGGAAATGGATTTTTAATATACCATCGCTTTATCATGACATTTATTTGCAAATACATGTAGTGTAATACCTGCTTTCAAGGCTGCCGCCGAGGAACTTCTACACACCTCTGAACTATCACCAGCAGAATTGCTTGCCAAGGCACTTGCCAAGGCAGCTGTAAGTATTTCTCTTCATTTCTTGTCTGGTGTTGGAACCAAAGGGCCTTCTGGTTGACTAGACTGGTCTCTTGCTTTCCAGGGTTACTCTGAGATCAAGACTCGGTCGCTTCTTTCCTCCATGGAGAACTGTGTTACTCTACTTCTTGAGTGCGGGAGGCCCATATTTGCACCTTCGTGAGTATTTAAGCCAATGTTCACATATGTTTTTCTTACTTTCTCCGATTAACAAGTCATACCATGACGATGAGGCTCAGTGAGAGCTGCTATGGCCAGATCGAGCCTGCTCTATTGATCTTTTCTACTTTGTCAATATGGCAGATTTGCATACAATGTTTTGCGGAGGTTCCTACCTGAGGAAAAGGTTGAATCAATCAAAGGTCTTACTTTGACAGCTGATGGGAAGGGCGCGGTTTTTGATGTATCTGCTGATGACCTGGATATGTTTCTAGCAGGTATGTTTCTTCATTTCCGATATTGAAATAAATTAGAATCATCCAAACAAAATTCTATTCTAGAGCCTTCCTTCATCATAGTTTGCTTCTTATACCCATGATCAGTGATAAATTGTTGCAGCTTGTCTAATCTCCTTCTCACTGTATCTCATTGGTTGTGCCGTTACCCCGGCGGGGCTTTGCAGGGAAGAATACCCAAGGTGTAAACTTAGACGTAGTAAAAGAACTGCCTCGGTTGCAAGAGAAAGACCAGGCAAGAGGTGGAAGATTTGGTGGTGGTCGTGGTGGCTTCTCTGACAGGAGAGGCGGTGGTCGCTTTTCCGGAGGCAGAGGTGGAAGAGGTCGCGGAAACTTCGGCCGTAGATGGTGAAGAAGACAAATGTATTTTATCGGAACAGTTGACTGTACAGGAATATTTTTGCCCCTGCGGGTTCAAAATTTTGCGATGATGAAGAAAAATGTATATTGCGGCTGCTGTTTACAGAACATGGTCATTATATTTTCCACATATAGGTTCATTTGTACTCTATTCTTATTTATTTTTTGCTTGTTAGTCTCTTGCTAGGAGGCAATTTCCTTTCAGCTTCATAGATGGTCAAACGATATCACAAGTGTAATACTTCTTTCCATAGTACACGGGAGTTTAGAGATCGCGTTTCTTGTTACTGTTATCATGCAGAATGCAATCCATGCAAATGTAATTCATTTTTTTGACTAAAAAGAGGTGGACTAGTGATCAATCATCATGCATTTTTTTTGTTTGGGTAGGTCCAAGTAGCAGAGAATGAGATTCGGTATGGCATGCAATAAGCAATACTAGCAACTTCCTTTCGCCTTTACCATTAACTTATTTACTATTCCTCCCTCCCAATTTAATGAAACTCTTGGAATTTGTGTCCTAAATAAGTCAAAAAGGGGCTCAGGTTATATGTGTGGTTATAAAAACTTCTCATTAAGGGTAAGATAGTAAGTTTAAGCTAAATTGTTACCAAATTTATAAATGGGTCATCTTTTTGGAACGGACTAAAAATAAAATAGATTCATATAAACCGGAATAGAGTGCTTTTAAAGAACGGACACTAAAGTTCAAATGAAAAAAGAAGAAGTGAGAATAGCACGGTCTAGTTAGTTTGCGAATTGGTAATTGAAAAAACAGTCAGGGTTCGCAAAGTCATTGAAAAATAGTCACTGTTTTGTTGAAACACGAAAAGTTCCAGCATAATATGCGGGATTATGGAGCCTATGTGTATAAGCTTACAACATATTATGCTGTAACTCCAGCACATAGGAAGTTCCAGCATAATCCGGATTATGGAGCTCCTGCATGTAAACTTCCCGCATATTATATTGGAGCTCCAACACATTATTTAATCCAGCACATTATGATGGAAACTCATATGTAAAATATCGAACTTCAACATATTATGTTGCAATATTTCCGGATTTTTAAAGGTGTTTTTGTTCAGATTTAATCTTTATATGAAAAGATAGCTAAATTCCAATTACTTTTGAAACCGTGATTATTTTTCAATTACCAGCTGTAAATTTATCTATTTTTTATTTTTTTTTCAAAAAAAGAAATGTATCCGAAGTTAAAGTTAATAAAATAAAATAGAAGTTGAAAAAGCCATCCTCTTTTTAGTAGTCTTTCTTCATAATTTACTATATATATTTTTTGGTGTTGGTAACTACAACAGTAGTTCCAGAGTTTGATAACTACTTTAACGTCACGCTTGGATCATTGTTATCCATTATTTTATAATATATTATATTATACAATATCGTATTATATTGTATTATTTCTTAATATAATGTTTGGATAGATTAGATTGTTTACAAATAACATTTTATCATTTGATTTGACAACATCATATTACTGAAATGCCTTCAATTAAATATTAATTTCATAAAAAATTACACATAAAAATAATTTTAAAAAACCTCTTTTTACTAATTTATCGCCATAGCTTGAAAACAAGAGTAAAAATCTAAAGAAAAAGGTTAACTATCATCGGCAAAAAAGAAAAGAAAAGAACCATGAAAAGAGACAAAGAAATGAAGATTTAGATGAAAAGGACAACATTGTGGAAGATGGACAATGAAAAACTAGGTCAATAGGTTGGAGATTTGGAGTTAAAATTAAAAATATAAAGGATAAAATATAATTATGAAGTAATAAGTATGGATAAAATTGAAAAAAAAGAAACAATTCTACAACATCAAATCCGTTATTTCATAAAATGGATCTTTTCATTATTTCAGAATAACAGATTTAATAATACAATATAATTGATATTAAATTAACAATCAAAACAAATATTATTTTGAATAACAATATAATATAATACAATACAATAGGTAACAACCATGTAAACAAACCGTAAGTAGTAGAAAAAAATATATACTCCGTTCATTTTTACTTATGCATTATAATTTTGTATATTCTTTAAAAAATAATAAATAAAGTGTATTATTTATTATGATACTAATATTAATTAGTGTATAGTTCGAATAAATTTAAAAAATAATTTAGAAATGAGTAACTAATATTAAAGTAAAATAGGAAAATAATTTATTTTTACACAACTAAAAATGAAACAAGGGATGCAGTACTTGCTCTAGAAGAAAATCTTCTGGGGTTCCACCGCTGTCCCACTCCATTGCTTGCGCTTTTGCAAAATTTCCAGACACGTCCAGACCCTCCTCCATTCACCTAATCACTCTGATTCCCCTTTTCTATATTTCTTCCATCCATTCTCTCTCTTTACCCCTTTTGGCCCTTATATTTAGGATTTATTTCAGATTTATCTTCTGCTCCAAGAACTTGACGTCTGAATGATTTTTGGTCTTACTGCTAATCCTTCTTCTTTGATTTTGAGGTCCTCGCAGCAATCATGGGATGGTACAGAAGATCAAAATTCGGTCTTGACTCGTTTCGCAGTTTCGCATCTAAGTTATCACTCAAAAATTCCATTCAAGAAACCATTCCAAGACCCAACAAATTCAGTTCTGCATCTGGGTTTTCTACCTCGTCCCCAAAGATTTTGAGAAACTCGTGTTTTCAATATGGCATCAAGCAAAATAAGTATACTACTGGCCCTTTTTTGGGTGGGGATAGAAGATATTACTATGTTGATAGAAACCAAGTTCATCACTTTCGTCCAAGAGGTCCACAGAGATGGTTTCAGAATCCAAGAACTGTTCTTACTGTTGTCTTAGTTGGTTCTGGATTAGTGATAACTGTTTACATGGGTAATTTGGAGACTATACCTTATACCAAGAGAACCCATTTTGTGCTTTTGTCTAAAGATCTTGAGAAAAGGTTGGGTGACACTCAGTTTCAACAGATGAAAGGGACATTCAAAGGGAAAATATTGCCCGCTATACACCCGGAAAGTGTTAGAGTGAGACTAATAGCTACAGATATAATTGAAGCTTTACAAAGAGGATTGAGGAAAGAACAAGTATGGACTGATCTTCACTATGCATCAGGTGACATGGCATCTCATGGGACTAGTAGTGGGCAGCATGAGACTTTGATGGCATTGAGTGATAGCAACCCCGAGGCGAAGTGGAGTAAAGAGGATGAGATTCTTGATGACAGTTGGGTTCAGAAAAGTAGGAAGAAGGGACAGGAAAAGGGGTCAGAATCCGCTACTGGACATTTAGAGGGATTGAAGTGGGAGGTTTTGGTTGTAAATGAGCCTGTTGTTAATGCATTTTGTTTGCCTGGTGGCAAGATTGTAGTCTTCACAGGGTTGCTCGAACATTTTAGGACGGATGCTGAAATTGCAACCATAATTGGGCATGAGGTATTTGTGCCATTTTGTTGAGTGCGTTGTATTATTTAGTTACATTTCTGCTTTTGTTTTAGTATGGTCCTATTCACGCCTTTGCTTCGATGCTTTGATAGGTTGGGCATGCCGTGGCTCGCCATGCTGCTGAGGGAATTACGAAAAACTTGTGGTTTGCGATCATTCAAATGATTCTTTATCAATTTGTTATGCCTGATGTTGTTAACACCATGTCAGCCCTGTTCCTAAGGCTTCCATTCTCACGCAGGTATGTATATCACCTTTTATTGTCTGGATTTTTAGTTTCTCTTGCTTGTGTGTTTTATACAGTATCTTTCTCTTTTAGGATTTAGTTAACATTGTTGTGTATTATCGCACAATTCTCTCGGTTATTCATTTACATTAAGTTTATAAATAGTCATTGAAATGTAACATCACATACGCGTTCAATACGTTGCCAAGAAGCAGGAACTACTCTCCTGAAACGCGTGCATCATAGATTATGTCATTCAAGTAAGCTCAATTTTTTGTGTTTTAGCAGTATTGTTTACGTGAAATATTTGTTAATGCTGATTCGGTTATTTGCAACATGTAGGCATAGAGCTTGAGCCTCTTTGTATAAGCTTGATCCCCCCACTCTTTTTTTTGGTACATATACACACACACACACCAAAGCATGTCTTATTGTCCCTTGTCCTTTTCATATGCATCCTCCAAACCTCATGTTAAAAAAAAGCATATCTATACAATAAAATTATTATACTCACTATCTAACTGCATTATATTTCGCTTAAATAGTTCCCACTGCACACACATGGGCCCTTCTAAGCGGTTGTCCCTTCATGTTAGACGCATACATAATAGTACAACAGAATAGGAGACATTGAAATCGTTGGTAGTTAGGAATGCAATGTTTATCCGATAGTGTCGTTGCTTCTATACAAAGTTAATAAAGCTTGTACAGCAACCAAAGAAAAAGAGAGAGACGTGAGACTTGCTTCTGCCCCTTTGGACCAGCAGAACAGTGTGTGTGGGAATTCGATAATCTAACTCTGGCTCAGCGTGGCCAGCAATTATTAGGTTTTTGTTTCGGAAGGTATTCGAAAAAAGTAGAGCAAGTTGTTAATGGAGGCGACTTGGTTTTCAGGGCTTGTAAGGATGCTCATCTACATGCTTTCTGCAATGAATGGTAGGAGTGAAAGAGGGGATCTCCCTTGAGTGCTTTATGTGAGGGTTCTATTGATTTAGGCACCTCAAGATGCTTGGTAAAGACCATGTTTCCATTTTATCCATCTTAACATGATAATGGCTGGCAGGGTGCAATTGAGTGCACATTGCATTCATCTTCTGATGTTGTTGGTTACTCCTTTCTAGAGATGCTTTCGCCTTTTCTCTCTTTTACCCATTTCATACTTTGTTTCAACCCTGATTCATCTCTTTTTTTTTCCGGTTCAGTGGTATAAGTTCGTCAATTTCGTTATCGAGTGAGTTTGTCTGAAACATAGAGTCATTCCAAGAAAAAAAGAGAGGATATTTGTTGAGCATCAGCTATGTAGCACAAGCACGGATATGAGTATGATATGAAAATCGAGATACGGGGGGCTATATATAAATGTTTGGTTATATGCTGTATTTCCCTTTTTCCTTAAGATGTTGAAGTCTAAAGAATGTTGTAAAAAACATTAGTAACAATGAAAAACAAAAGCCATAAGATATGTTCCGTCAATTCCTCTGATTTTGACAGTATAAAAATTTGAATTTAAGTCAAATTACCATCTCAGTAGATATTTATTATCCGAAAGCATCTCAATATTAACCGGAAAAATGGTGGTACAAACTATAGATGATTGTTTGGAGTAAGAGACAATGAAGAAATGTCCTTGACTAAAAAGGATAAATTGCAACTAGTTCTTTACAAAGCAAATTTGGTATTCCATGTTGACAAATATTCCTTTTTTTATTCATAACAAGGCAATCCAAAGTTCCAATCCACCAGAAATCTAATGAGTCTTCAACCAGAAGACATGAACTCCAGCAGCCCTTCATAATTTGCCCAAGAAGTATTGGCTTAAATTGAGTCCTGGTTTTCTTATTTGAATTAACCCGCTCTGCTTCCTGTTCTCACAATTGCAGGGTGACCTGAAATTTGGCCACTGAATACCAATTTTAGGTTGATATTTGAATCTTAAAATCAGGATGCTCTATCCAGAAATCAACAACAACAACAACAACAACCCAGTGGAATCCCACAAGTGGGGTTTGAGGAGGGTTGTGTGTATGCAGCCTTACCCCTGGGAAGGTAGGAGCTTGTTTCCGATAGACCCTCGGCTCGCTCTATCTAGAAATGAAACAAGAAATACCTCATCCCAGTAATGGAGTATCCCTGGTACATTGTGCATTAAAAATTAATACTTGTGTCTCCATATGATGTCTTTCAATTACTGAGCTTTTCGGATGACAAATAGTATAATTTTGAGAAAAGGGAACCTAAATTTTCTAATTTTAGGGGGGCTAACCTTAGGGGTGTTTATTTGGTTAGTGAATCTAAGGCGGCTCTCAGGAATCTATTACAGGAAATTCAACGTGCTAAAAAAAAAAAAGTAAAGAAGGAGACACAACATCCATTTTCCTTCTTTATATCCTGCATGGTGGGGTGGGGTTGGGGGGGGGGGGGGGGGGGGGGGGCAAAACATGGCAAGTATTACTCGTTAGAAAGTACTCACAATTGTAATGTGGATCTTTGCCTGCCTACTCAAGCGGGACAAACTAAGTTTGAGATGTTATCCTCTTAAACTCTAGTACTTTTGATCTTAGTGGTGCCAATAGGTAACATAGTCCATGTGAACAGAAAGCTATAATATGTATGTTTCTTACAACTTGGTGCTACTTTCTGATTTTTTTTATATGTGCATTGAAAGTATATCCTAGTCTCCTCATTTGTGACATCAGTTTAGTTGTTGACTCCAGGTGACGCCAATTTTTCTGTGTTTGACATTGTCCATCTGATCACTTGGGTAATTTTATTGATCACGTTGTGAGTGGTGAAAGAAACTATGTTAAAAATGATTGATTAATAGGTGCCAAGCTTCTGTCTTCAAAGGGATTAGAAACCTCAACATTCAAAATGAATGGGAGCGGCAATATCTGTCGTATAACTCACCTTCCCCTCCCACAGGTTCCACATAAAAAAGTTGAATAAAAACAGGGAGGAAGTCACTGATTCCAGATGCTCAAATGTTTATATTTTGCCCATTGTATGGTGCATTTTATTAAATGTATTTAGTGGTGGTCTAATAATCTTTTTCTTCTATTAATCTGTTTATAACTTTTTATGACCAAAGTTTGTAATCAATATGCATCCATTGTTTTACTGTGATCCTGGAGTTCATAATTTTAATGAGATAGTGTGTTCTTGTTCTGGGTTTGTTGGTTAAAATCTAGAGTAATTGCTCGATGAGCTTGTTCCAGTTGAGGAGGTTGGTCATATTACCAATCACTGATCATTGATAGATTGGAACCAAAACTCTTGGCTTCAAACCTTATTGGCATCACCTACTTGTTATATGGGTAATTGTTAAATTCTGTTGAGGCTTACTGTTAATATCTCAAATATTTCATCTGTGCGTGCTTCACGCATCTTCTTAGCGACATGAATATATAATGCAAGAAATAGCTCATGGTGCTAGAAAGGATGAACAAACGGTGGGTGTAATTCCTGTTGCGTAGACTTCTCATGCATTTATGTGTTACCAGGATGGAGATGGAAGCAGATTACATAGGGCTGTTGTTGATGGCTTCTGCTGGATATAACCCTCGAATTGCTCCATCAGTCTATGAGAAGCTGGGCAAGATCTCTGGTGAATCAGCCTTGAGAGATTATCTGTCAACTCATCCTTCTGGGAAGAAGAGAGCACAGTTGTTGGTCCAGGCTAAAGTAATGGATGAAGCCCTTTCGATATTCAGGGAAGTACAGGCAGGAAAGGGGATTGAGGGTTTCCTATAAAGGATACAAGTGCATACGCCATGTGAACAAGCGAAGGTTGATTTTTGTCTTTTACAAAAATTGTGGTTTTTGGACAACTCCAATTTCCTTTCGTCGGTGCACCAAGTTGATTCTTCTCAAATGCTATTCCCAATGTGTTATATAGTGGATAGGTGTATTTTTTGAAGAATAAGAAGATACCACATAGCTCCCAGTTATGGAGCTGGAGGTAGGTTAGCCCTTCTCGATCAGTCATCGGAAGCAACTGCCAAGTCTTTAAGCCAAAGAGAAATGGCTGTTGGACTTTAAGCATTGGGCTTAAAGACTTTAAGCATTGTGCTTAAAAGTCTAAGAGTGTGAATTGGGAAATGGTGGGAAATAAAATGGAGGGAAATGAAAATTTGAATCAAGTGAGCTTTTGTCAAATCAAGTGAGCTTTTGTCATAAACTTTGTACCAANTGTACCACATTGGTGAAAGACAACTACACTTGTGTGTATAAATATAGGATCACTTCTTAGAGCTCTTAAAAGGAGTTGAAGAGGATGTATCCTCGCGCCGTCGTCGTCGCTCGCTCGGCTTCGGCTTCGGCTTCGGCTTCGGCTTTGGCTTTGGCTTTGGCTTTGGCTTTGGATTTGGATTTGGATTTGTCAATCGATCGATAAGATTATTTTTGGACAAAGTTTAT
>ML344429.1:0-97022 GCA_005239505.1 Nicotiana paniculata | reverse complement strand
GCTGAGGAGGGTAGTAAGATTGTTGCTGATTCTGATGATTATAAACCTGTGGCCTCTGAAACGTTGCTGCATTACCTTACGGTCCCCTGACACCCATGTTTCCACTGTTTTGCTGTTGGTGAGGTGGCCTATATGGTTGGACTTGCTGACCCCAATTCTGCCCCCCTTGTCTCTGGCTTCCATAATTTGACACATAATTCATATTTTCTGGGTAAGGAGGGTGCTGTCTTTATGTATTCCAATGATTACCAAGTGGTTGACTAATGCAAGATGTGCACAAGCCCCCATTGGTTGTGTCAACGATGTGCACCTGTTGTTTCTGTCCCGATTCTGGATCGAATGGCACTGAATGAACTACAGNGATAACCAGCATGCTCTTAAATCTTTCTCATGTCTCTTGTAGTGTTTCAACTGGTTTCTGTCTAAAGCTCAAGATTTCATCAATTTGTTAAGCAGTTTTGTTAGGTGGATGAAACTTGTTCACGAACTGCTTATGTCATTTGGGACTTAAGTGCAAAATTTGAGCTAATTCTGGGTTGATTTGATTTTTTTCGGCACGAGTTTTGGAAGTTAAAAAGTTCAAAGTTTGTTAAGTTCGATTTGAGGTGCGATTCGTCGTTTCGATGTTGTTATGTATGATTTTAGGCCTCGAACAGGTCCTTGTTGTGTTTAGGGACTTGTTGGTATATTCCGACGGGGTCCCGGGGCTCAGGTGAGTTTCAGTTCATTTTGGCACTGTTGTGTTTTGCTGATTTCTGGTGTTATAGTTCTTCATAGCGATCACGACTAACTGACCGCATTCGCGTAGGTTGTGGGGGGACTGGTCTTCTTCGTGTTCACACTTTATTCTACGCGTTCGCGTAGTGTTTGGCTGAGCTGGGCTGTCGATGAACTCTTCTTCGCATTCACGACGTTTCTACCGCGTTCACGTAGTTGTGTCTTCTGTGTATATCACATTCGCGACGATTGTGCCGCAAACACGTCTATTTGTGGAAGCATATGTTTGGGCATCGTGATCGCGAGGGAACTACCGCGATCACGTAGAGTACCACTGGGCAGTGCATATAAGTACTCTATTTTTGGACCTTGAGTCATTTTATCATATTTGGAGTTACGAAACTCAAATTGGAGCGAATGTTGTGGCAATTTTCACCATATGGATCAGGTTAAGTGTTCTCTACTCTGTTTGATTATATTTCATGAATCTTTCTTTAGTTTTAGTAATTGATTATTGATTTTAAATAAAAAGTTGGGGGTCTTTGTCTAAAGTTTCACAGAATGAAATTTTGAGTTTTGAACATCGATTTGGAGTCGGATTTGAGTGAAACTAGTATGGTCGGGCTCGTAATTCGATGTGTTTTTGGATTTTGTGAGTTTCATCAGGTTCTGAGGTGCGGGATCGTGTTTGAATTTTTGGTTGAATTTGGGATTTTGATATATAAAAGACTAAACCTTTATTGATTGGGTTTGCTTTCTTTGGCATTATTTGATGTTTTTGAGTTGCTTTTGGCTAGTTTCGAGCCTTTGAAGGTCGGTACACGTGGGATGGAATTTCTAGAGTATTTTTTGGCTTGCGCGATTTTGGATTCGGCTTGTTCAAGGTAAGTAACACTTATAAACTTGGTGTTGGGGGTACGAATCCCTGAATATACATGTTATGTGTTGGCATTGAGGTGACGCACATGCTAGGTGACAGGCGTGTGCACCATGTGATTTATGACTCTGTTGATTTTGTGATACTGTGTTTGGGTCGTAATAAGTTGGTATCAGAGCTCTAAGTTTATAGGTTCTACGAGTCATGAGTAAGTGTCTATACTTGCAGATCGATATGATGGCGTCCATACCTATCTTCGAGAGGATATAGGGAATTTAGGATAAGCTTCCCATCTTTCTTTCCTTATCATACAACATTAATTCAACTTGAAGCGTATCTCTTCGAATTCTTTCCACTCAATCGTATGCGCATGTGAGCGCTAGGTATCAGCTGTACATCGACGACTTGTGGTATTTTCTATGTTTTGGTGATGGGCTAGTCTGGAGGACTTGAGGCCGGGTTTTGACTATAGCTTGAGCATGGTGATTTCGGTTGTGTGATAATTTTCTTTTGGACTTATATGTTCGGTAATTTTCCTATGTGTGGAATCTTAGCTCGATGAGTGATTGGATGGCTATATGATGAGTAAGATGTGACTGCGGGAAGTGTTCAGATGATTTGAATGTGACGAAAAGAGATTTCCTGGGACGTAAAAAGGACTATTGGGTGCTTGATTTCTATCTTGATGTGACGTATAGTCTCAAGTTATGAGTGTATTGAAGGATATTTCATGTTGTTTAATTGTGGAGCGAATTAGATTCTTAGGGCTTGTTGATGAGTACAGAATCAGGAAGATTAGGTGATTACGTAGTAGTTGTGGCTGTGAAAGGGTATAGAGAGATATCAGTTTGAGGCTAACCAAGTGAGTTATCACATGCGAGGTAATCTACAGATGTGTGATCCTTATGATGTTGTGTAGAGGCTTTCTTTTCTACCAGAAGTTTATATTTGTGTGATTTATGTTTGGATCGGTTGTAATAGTTGATCTGACCGTCACGAGGATAGATGCGAGATTTGCAGATGATTTGAGGTATTAGATGATTTGTGTTACCTGAGCTTAGGAATGATTCAGTTGAATCTCATTGCGGTATTAAGGCAGTAATGGGGTATGTTTATTGTAAGTTATCAGATGTTTTATTCCATGTCTTTGAGCCAAGAGGGGAAGTTTGCTATCAACGAGTTGATTGCACAGTTATGTGTTGTATCAGTTACGGTCTGAGGCATACTTGTGGATCCGTTATGACTTACAGAGGTTGGTTTGAGTATGACTTGAGTAAGGAATTTCTGGATGCCTGATGTATTACACTTTATGGTCATATTGGAATCATGGGATGGTTGAGTTGTTATTCGTGAGAGATGTAGTGCGCGCAGTGTAGGAATTTTCTCGATTTCGTCAAGGAGAGGTTACTTCTTTGGGTGTTGTCTTTCTAACGGGGCACAGTTCGTTCGGCCTGTTTGGGGAAGTGCGATTGTGATTTGAGCAGAGTGGAGGACTCTCGAGAATGTTCTAATGGATTCAAGATTTATACGTAGCAATTGAGAATTTTACGGATTTGTATATGGCTAGAAACTCAGATTGGCATTAGATGGTGTCGAGACTCACGGTATTTCTATATCATTATAAATTCTACATTTCAGTATCAAGGAGGTAAAAGAAACATTTTTAGGTTCACATAAGGTCTCTTCGGAGTGGGTGTCTCGATTAGTGGTACTTTGGGGGTGCTAAGAGGGAATATAACCGCTTATGGTCCTTAGGGCGGTATGGTTTTATGCTACGATCTCTTATGGTGAGCTTTGGAGTAAGGATCGTGATGTTATCGCAAGGATAAGTATCAACTTAAGGGTAATTTGGAAGGAACTTGGAGAAATGGGAAAACTTGGTTGTCACGACCCAAACCGGAGGGCCGCGACGAGCACCTGGTGTCTTACTCAACCGAGTACCAACATAACATATCTTCTTATCACACCATCATGGGTAAATGGTCCAAAAGGGCCATCGTGAGATAACTAGAATAAAATACAAGGGAATACTCGACATAGGATGACCCAACATGATATAGAAACTAATACATGTGACTTACAGACCTATAAGGCTGACATGATCATTTGTACACTCAAAACATATGCCTACAAGGCCATAAAAGTATCCATACACATGACATCTATCTACAAGCCTCTAAGAGTACATAAACATCATAAAGATCAAGACAGGGCCTCTCCATACCAATCAATACATGTCCAAATCATACTGACCAAATAGGAAACTCCAGAGCAAGTGGAGTGCGCAGACACCTTTTGCTAAGCTGATAGCCTACTAGGAGGACTTTTAACCTATCTACCGGGACCTCAGTGCATGAAACGCAGCGTCCCCAGGAAAAAGAGACGTCAATACAAATAATGTACCAAGTATGTAAGGCATGAAAAATAGTATATGAAATACATGAAAGAAACATGGAGTAAAGAATTCAACCTGTAAGTTTGAATAACTCTGTGAATCATGAAATATTTATAATGTCATGCATATGCGTATAAATTATCATATCATGTATAGGTATATGCGTACATAATATCATCAAGTCTCTGAAGGATCTGATCTCGTCCAATTTCACTCCTCTATTTGAGGTTATGAAAACAATTGAAGCAATAGTAATACCCAACAAGAGTCAGGGTCGAATTCCACAAGCAACTATATGAATGGGAGTTAGTAATATGTATCTTAGCGTGTGAGTTTTTATATATAAATTTTCTCTTCCACAAAGTTTGGTTGTTTAAGAATCTAAATTACACTACGATTTCAATTTAAAGAATGAAACTAGGAAATTATTTGTGTTGTTTTTCAAATGCTATTAAAGTTCTAGGGCTATGACCTTTACCTAGGTGTTTTCCTAATGGGTTGTAAACTTTAAAGCTTATTTTATTGGTCAGGGTGTATTATAGCTATCAACACTCGGGTACCTACCCAATACCTCTCGGTCAGAGAGTGATTTCCCAATTTGACTTTCTCAAGTGTAAATGGGCATTAAATAAAATGGTTGAATTAAAGTTCAAGTCGGGTTTTACAATCTCTAAGTTCAAGCCTAATTAGGCGTATCAATCTCTCAATTGACCCAATTTCTTGTTTGCTGAGTTTTCCTAGATTAAGTCTCTCTTTCTCAAGTAGAGGCCAAGTCAAATAGGCATGAACTAATGTTTTCAACCATTACTTCTTCAAATAAAAACAAGAACAAGGCTAAATAATAAACACCCAACCATAAATAAGCAATAAATCAAACACCCAATAAGTTTACACACTAGGGTTTGGTCAGAACCTTGGTGAAAATTTAGCTACTCATGCTAAACTAGAAGAAATAGGAGAAGAAATGATAATTAAACCCATATTAATAATTAAAATGACAAAATCTATGTTCAAATAATTCAAAATACAAAAATGAGTAAAAGAAACCGTCACTGTAGAAGCTGATGTCAAACGTTGACCAAAAAAGTGAAACTCTTCTATTTATACAGAGCTGGAATTTTCGGACAAAAAAGCCCTTTCGGAGGTCATGCGGCTGCACAATTCCATGTGCGGTCCGCACTTTTCTTCAGCTTGACAGGATTGGAAATCTGCGGCCATATAATTTTGATCTGCGGCTACACTTCTCTCTTTCTGCGGTCCGCACAATTCTGAGTACAGTCGCCCCTTGCTCTTCTGCGGTCCGCACTAAGGTGAGTGAGGCCACGTAGCTCTTCTTTTGCGGCCGCACAATAATTATGCGGACCACAGTATGAGATGCATGTTCTCTGAACTTTTGCTCTAAGCCAGCTTCTGCGGCGCACAATTCATGTGCAGACCGCACTTCACACATTTCTCGATCCCTTATGTGATCCGCACTTCTGAGCTTTTGCGCCTGTTTTTGTCCTTGTGTTCAGATTACTCCTTCTTGATTTGTATTTCATCTCAGGATCTTATCTTCCAATTTTCCTGCAATTAAGTACATTTCATCAGTTTTTGGGAGCACAATTAAGCGCTTTTGGACTAAAACGAAAGCTAAAAGGTGCTGATAAGTAGTCAAAATCTCCACTTATCAACTCCCCAAACTTAAAATTTTGCTTGTCCTCAAGCAAATAAAATAATTCCCACCTCAACAAATTAAGAGCTATTCCAGCTAATCATAGGTGAGTCATTCACATATCAATTGGGACCAACAATTACCCACACCACTTATGAATTATCAACAAGGCAACAAGTTGAACTTTTAAGCACATATAGTTCTTGTGTTACACTTGAGCATCAAGAGTTGACTTTTTTCATCAAGTAAGCTCGCTCTTTCATGTATGTCATTATGGATCCCAAACTCCTCCTCATCTACTCTCCGTTTGCCTATCTCAATTAAGAATATAGCACTCAATCCAAAGATTTGTGCTCATCCCTCAAAAAAATGTCGCAAGTACGACTTTAAGTACCATAGGCTTGCCCCTCATGCAAATTACCATTTATGTAAGCACACTCGGCTTGAAATCACGTGGGGCTTTTACGGAATGCAATGAAGGCTTTTGGACTAAGGTTGGATATGCTATGATCAAACAGACTTATCTTTCCTTAAGCACTCCATTTTCTTTTATCGGCTCATACTTTGCCAACTCTTTGAGGAATTTTATTTTCCTTAGAGGAACTAGAGAGACTTAACATCACTGTTTCTTGGTCATGATATTCATTTTCTCCTTCTTTGATCTCTCCATGCTTTGCACATTACTTTTCTTTGAATCCCTTCAACTCTTCAACTTATTCACTTTCTTTTTGAATTTTTTTGTTCTTTCTTTTTCTTGACTTTCCTTCTCTCCATTTGTTTTCTCTTTTGCCTTGATAAATTTTTCAAACTCCTCGTCTCTCCCCCAAACTTACGTTTTTAGCCCATTGTTTCACAAGAGTGTTAAGGAAAGCTCGGCGCCAAGAGAGGGGTCACGATAAAACGGGTAAAGGCTTGTGACATGATTATCAAATGAGAAGGGTTTTATGCTCAAATGGGTTGACTAGGTATAACAACATTGGTGGTCAATGGAAAATTTCTAGCGATTCAAGGAGCGCCTACAATCACTTCTTAAGCCAAGCAAAACTTAAAATTTCACCTAGAAACACATTCAGGGCAAGTTTTTGACTATTCACACGGGTGCGCGGACTTGCAACAACAACATCTCACCTTTCACACAACTGGATTGTTAGATAGGATAGTGTTGAGGGCCCACAACAACCATATTCAAGATTGAAAATCACTATGATTCGACTAAACCACTCGATGATTGCCTAAGTCAACACAAGAGTCAAAAGATCACTAACTAGAGCTATTTCTTTCCAAAAACTTTATTTTTTTACCATAAGCACGTAGTTAAGTGTGTTGGTACCAAGTGAATAATGTTTGAACTTTAGAGCATGACTCTATTAGGTCTTTTTATTAATTTTTACTACTACTATAATTGCCTAAACACCAAAAACATACTCAATCTCTTAAGAAGGTTGTCACGCTATCCATCGTTGGGAAGTGTCACCCAGTTCACACCAAAAAACTAGCTTTGGAAAGAACCATGACATTAAGAAAACCAAAGGCTTATTATCCACTAAAACATAAAAATAAGCTATTAAAGCAAGAACAAGCTACTAATTCAAAAAGAAGACAAACATCATGAAAAATAAGCTAATAAAGCAAAAATCTATTAAAAGCTAAACGAATATATATAATGAGGATAAGAAAGAATATATACATAATGAGAAAGAAGAAGAAAATAGTAATAAGTTAATTACATGCCAAATGTGTCATAGTTATCAAAATACAGAATCAAAATCATTAAAATGTCAAAGAAACTCCACCCCCGAATAAAAATGAGCATTGTCCCCGATGCTTATCAACATAAGAGTAAAAGAAGGGTGAAAGTGAAGAAAACTCCCTATGACTCTGTGTCCATCTCTGTGTCCCCAGCAGTGGCACCGACCTCAGCCTCATCCAATTGGATCTCATCATCCTTAACTCCAGGAGTGGCTGGGTTGGTCATCTGACAGACTGCCTCAGCAGTGTTACCAACAGTGTCTGTCTCCTCAGACTAGCCAACATGTGCTGTGGGAGTTGGGTCTAGGTGGTGTGGGTCTAATAACATATCAAATGGAAGGTCTTCGGCTGCTGCGAGCTGTGTAACCTGGCTGCGAAGTTCGTCCACTGAATTCTTAGTTGCCTACTGCTTTCTCATTTTCTTTACCTCTTTGCCCAATTCTTTGATGACTGCCCCATGTTGTACCAGAGTGGCCATGATAGTTTTCTGGTTGTCCAGGATCTTCTTCAAGGTTTCTTCGACTTGGGAGGAATATGGGGTCCCGACATAGATAACTATCCTGCAACATGATCGGATATGTCAAAGAACTTTGCAGTAGCTATCTACATCCAGTTGTTAAGGCTCTCCAAAGTCTTGGAGACTCGCAGCGCAGATAGTGGAGGAGAAGGCATAGGCACTGGCTTCAAAGATGAGGAGGGAGGATCTGAGGCTGAAGGTGGAGGTATGGAAGCTGCACTGGCAGAAGGCTCAACTGAAGTGAAGGACATATATGTTGACTCTGCAGCTACAACCGAAGGCTCATCAGACTGACCTACAGTAGTAGTTGGCTAGCCCTTTCTCTTTGGGTTCTTCAGATCCATCAGAGAATACCAAGAGAAGGGCTTCTTTGCCCGAACCTTCGTGTCAAAATCCCTGGGCTCTACTCGTGCATCTGTAAGGTACTTAGTGAGGGTGTTGGGATACAAGTAGGACATATCATCTTTCTTAGAAACCATTGACATGTTGGATGACATCATGACACCCACATTGATCGGGTACCCGACCATAATAGAGGCGACTAGAACAACCTGTGAAATAGGTAAGTTTGTCTCGTTCTGACACTGGTCTAGTCTGCTGCATACGAAGGTCTGCTATCCCTTCGCCTAGTCATTTAGGGTGTTCCACTAAATAGGAACGCCTGCAGTGATCCATGGTAGTGGTGGCCCCGAGGCTGCAAGAAGATCAGCTAACCATGGGCGAGCTGCATCACCCATCGCCAGCTTCTCCAAATATTGTGCTGGCTTAACGTCCTCAAACCCCAAGTAGGAGTTCAGTGTGTGCTGGTCGAATCACACCTTCAGATTTCTCACTTTTGTAACTTTGGTTCCTTTCTTAATATGTTCCACATTGGCATAGAATTCTCGGACCAAATACTATTTGGCATCCACAACTGACTGGGTGAAGCACATCCACCCTTTTCTCTCTCGGAACAACCTCAACACTTCTGAATTGTACTTGTCAAGATCTTTGAGTTGGAATTGTCCTCAAGAGTGAGCAATCTTACTATCCACCACTCATGAAAGCTGGTGAAGGTAGCTAGGCTCACAAAACGGTCCTCCCAGACCTCTTTCCTCTTCGACCTCTCAAGTCCGCAACTTTAGTATCAACCCCTCGACCATCATCTGGAATATCGTCAATAACAGCTGCTGGTGCCTCAAGGAAATGTGTAGTAGAGGGCTCTGAAGCCTGACTTGCACTCTCCTAACCCTTAGAAGTGCTATGTGAGGAGGAAGGTTCGTCTCGGAGTTGATACATTCCCTATGGCTGATGTGGCTGTGATTGAACAGCAGGATTCTCTTGCACTGAGTCGCCCTACGATGCTTCCCGAGATGGGGCATATGAACTAGATTAAGAGGGCTCGGGCTATCTTCCTGTTGATTACCTTTTGGAGGGCAAGGGGTAAAGTGATTTTGCCTCTACCTCTGGAAGGTTCACCCTCCCCTTTGAAGTGTCACCATGGCCATGAGATCTAACCATTTTTTATAACAACAAATAACAGAAGTCAGTTGTAATTCAATTGTACACAGAAAGTATATCACATTTTAGAACATGAGTGCAGGGTGGGGAAGTGCGGTCCGCACAATTGCTAGTGCGGCCACAAACTGGGTTGTGCGGACCGTAAAATTTGGAAGTACGTTCGCAGAGATTGAACCGCGGTCTGCACAATTTTGAGTGCGACCGCAGAACTGAAGTGCAGTCTGCACATTTCTCATTACGTCCGCACATTAGACTTCCCAAAAGTACCAACTGTCTGATGACAGAGATTGGTTTGATCTGCGACCGCGATGGAATTTCTGCGGTCCGCACAATTTCAAGTGCGGCCGCAGAATCATGCTTCTCTTACAATACCCTAATCTTGATTTTTGTGGACCGCACAATTTTATTGTGCGCCCGTAGGTTTCAAACTACAATCGATCAAATACCTAGGGTTTACAATTTTTTTTGCAAAAATTGACGTGGTATTAACAAGTAAGCATAAAAATTAGTTTACCCCGTCCCCATAAAGTAATTAGTAGTTGACCCATTACAGATTAACCCCCACATGGTATTGAAATTGAAATCTAATTGACAAATGGCCTAAACTACCTAAAAATCATAAATTAAACTAATAAAAATTTAAAAATTATATGTGTAATTGAAGCATACCAGATATGAAGGAATGAAACTAAATGATCACATATTGGATGGAGTGTGGAAGGCGATTTAACAGATGACTTCAAAGTATTAGAGTTTAGAGTGCTCGAGAGGGAAAAACTCGTATAGTAGCCAAGGCTACTATTTATACTTAAACGACGAATTGGGTAATCAAAGGAGGAGTGAGGCCACAAAATTCCTTCTGCGGTTCGGAATCTGTTACCTGAAGGATCAAATGCCTTTGATGATCTTCAGCACGCACAACTTGTGGTGCGACCACAGATTTGAACTGCGGACTGCATAATTCAATATGCGGCCGTAGATTAGCTAATTCCCTGACTAAACAAACTTTAGAGAGTTTGCATTTTCTCATTCCAAGTTCTGCGGTTGCACAAGAATAATGTGGCTGTAGTTTCCTTCTACTATAGCATTCAGAATTGTGCGATCCGCACAATACATGTGCATTCCACACTTTTTCCACACTTAGCTAATTTTTCTGAGCATAGTTCCTTTAAAGCACACTCATTCCTGCAACACACTTCAAATCCAAGTTAGAACAAAATAACACCTATCTACAAAAAAGGAAAATAAAAATAAAAAGAAGACGTGGGTTGCCTCCCAAGAAGCGCCTTATTTAAAGTCACGGCATGTCGCGGATTACCATCACTTCAAAAGCATAACTACCTCCACGTGGCCATCATCAACTTGCCCCAAATAATGCTTCACCTGGTGACCATTTACTTGGAATACCTCATCATTTTTGTTCTTCAAGTCCAATGCACCAAAAGGTGTAACACCCACAATTTCAAAGGGATCACTCCATTTGGATTTCAGCTTTCGGGGAAACATCTTCAATCGTGAGTTAAAAAACAAAACAAGATCTCCCACCTTGAACTCCTTAATTCAGATGTATTTGTCATTAAGGTACTTCATTCACTAATTTTTACAAGGATGAACTTGCATATGCATGGTACCGGAACTCATCCAACTCATTCACATGTGCAACCCGCAAATTTGCGGCTGCATCCCAATCAAGATTCAACTTCTTTAAACCCCACATGGCTTTGTGCTCTACTTCCACCGGAATATAACAAGCTTTGCCAAATACCAACCAGTATGCAGACAACCCGATAGAATTTTTGAAAGCAGTCTGTTAATCTCACAATGCATCATCAAGCTTCTTTGACCAATCCGCCCGATTAGCATTCACTGTTTTGGACAAGATATTCTTTATCTCCCGGTTGGAGACTTCCACTTGACCTCTATCTTGAGGATGATAGGGAGTCGTAACTTTATGAGTGACACCATATTTTCAAAGAAAAGTTTCAAAAGCCTAATTGCAAAAATGCGACCCCCATTGCTTATGATAGCCCGCGGAGTACCAAATCTTGTGAAAATATTCTTCTTCAAGAACGCTACCACACTATTGCTTCATTGTTGGGTGTAGAAACAGCCTCAACCCATTTAGACACAAAATCAACCGTGACTAAGATGCAGGTGTTTCCATAAGAACTCACAAAAGGACCCATGAAGTCAATACCCCACACGTCAAAGATATCGTTCTCCAAAATGGTAGTGAGAGGCATTTTATGCTTCTTCGAGATTCCTCCGGTCCATTGGCGTTCATCATATATTTTCACCATATCACTTACATCTTTGTAGAGAGTGGGCCAATAGAAACCACAACTTAGCACTTTAGCCGCGGTTCTGGCTCCATGGTGACCACCATAAGGCGAAGAATGTCAAGCTTCAAGAATAAAATTTTGCTCTTCATCCGGTACACATCTTATAATTACCCCATCCGTGCAAATCCAAAAGAGGTAAGGCTCGTCCCAATAATAATCTTGACAATCCCGTTTAAGCGTATTCCTTTGATTTGAAGAGAACTCATCCGGGATGATTCCACACACAAGGAAGTTTGCTAGATCGCCGAACAATGGCACCTCCTTCATTGAAATGACAAAGAGTTGCTCATCGGGGAAGAATTCATTGATTTCAAGGCCATCATACGACCTCCCCTCTTCTTCCAAACGAGGCAAGTTGTCCGCCACTTTATTTTTACTGCCTTTCCGATCTTGCATGTCAATATCAAACTCTTGTAACAATAGAAACCATCTCATAAACCTAGCATTTGAATCTTTCTTGATCATAAGATAGCCAAGTGCCTCATGATCTGTATGAACAATAACCTTTGCACCCATCAAGTTTGGGCGGAACTTCTCAATTGCAAACACAATGGCAAGGAGCTCGTTTTAAGTAACAATGTAATTTACTTAGGCATCATTCTTGGTCTTAATAGCATAGTAGATCGGATGAAAAATCTTATTGATACGCTGCCCCAAAACTGCTCCAACCGCTACATCACTAGCATTGCACATGAGCCCAACAGGAATACTCCAATTAGGAATGGTGATAATGAGAGTTGTTGTCAACTTGAACTTTAGCAATTCAAATCCCCTCATGAAATCATCATTGAAGTGAATCTTAGCATCCTTCTCTAAAATCTTACACAAGGGGTTTACCAATTTGGAAAAATCCTTTATGAAGCTCCAGTAGAACCCCGTGTGACCCAAGAAACTTCTCACGCCTTTCACTGATGTTGGAGGTGGAAGTTTAGAAATCACCTCTATCTTCGCCTTGTCAACCTCAATGTATTTATTTGAAATTTTGTGGCCAAGCACAATGCCCTTCTTGACCATTAAATGACATTTCTCCCAATTCAACACCAAGTTCATTTCTTCACACCTTGCTAATAACTTATCCAAATTTGCCAAGCAATCATCCAAGGAATCCCCGACTACCAAAAAGTTATCCATGAAGACTTCAAGGTAGTCCTCTACCATACCAGTAAAGATCTCCATAATACACCGTTGAAAAGTAGCCAGTGCATTACATAAGCCAAATGGCATTCACTTGAAAGCGAAAGTGCCATAGGGACAAGTGAAAGTTGTCTTCTCTTGATCTTTCGGGGCAATAAGGATTTGGTTGTAGCCCGAATATCCATCTAGAAAGAAATAGAACACATAACCAGCCAACCTATCAAGCATTTGGACAAGAAATGGGAGTGGAAAATGGTCTTTCCTTGTCACTTTGTTTAGATTCCGATAGTCCATACTCACTCTCCACCCGGTCACCGTTCTTGTTGGAACCAACTCGTTCTTATCATTGGTGATCACAATTATGCCCTCTTCTTCAAAACACATTGCACCAGAGAAGTCCATGAACTGTCAGAAATGGGATAGATAACCCCGACATCTAACCACTTTATGATCTCCGTTTTGACCACATCTTTCATGGCTTCATTGAGTCTCCTTTGATGTTCCGTGGAGGGTTTGTCATCTTCCTCCAAGTTAATATTGTGCATGCGAAATGCATGGATTATTCCCCAAATATCCGACAAAGTCCACCCAATAGATTTCTTATTCTTATGGAGCACCACCAATGTAGAGTCAACCTTCACGTTAGTCAAACAAGAGGAAAGAATAACCGGTAAAGTAGAACAAAGGCCAAGGAATTCATACCTGAGATGTGGAGGCAATGTCTTCAACTCCAAAATAGTAGGCTCTTTAATTGAAAGATTTGTAGGAGGAGTTTTCCTATTCTCAAGATCCAAGGAAAGTTTTCGGGGTGCATAGTTGTACGAGCCCATTCCTTGCAAATAATTAACACATTCCATAAAGCCATCCATCTCGTCATCATCAAAATTTAGCAAGGCGGCCTTCAACATGTCACCCACATTAATCGTGACACGCGTATCATCAATAATCACATCGGTCACCAAGTCCACGAACGAACACACTTCATTGCTATTCAGCTGCCTCATAGATTTGCACACGTGGAACACTACCTTTTCATCACCCACCCGGAAAGTGAGTTCCCCGGCTTACACGGCAAAAAGATCCTTCCCCATATCAAGGAAAGGTCTACCAAGAATAATCGGGACCTCATAGTCCACTTCACAATCAAGAATAACAAAATCCTCCGAGAGAATGAAATTGTCAACTCGAACCAATACATCCTCAATCACCCCCAACGGTCTCTTCATTGTATGATCAATCATTTGTAATCTCATAGATGTGGGTCTTGGTTTCCCAATTCCTGATGTCTTGAAAACCGAATAGGGCATCAAATTGATACTCACCCCATGATCACAAAGAGCTTTTGCAAACTCAACACTTCTAATGGTACAAGAGATTGTGAAAGTACTGGGATCTTCCAACTTAGGAGCCATCGAATGCACAATTGCACTCACTTGGTTAGTGACGTTGATAGTTACAAAATTCATCGACCGCTTCTTCATCACCAAGTCCTTCATAAACTTCTCATATCCAGGAATTTTCTCCAAAGATTCAACTAGTGGAACATTTATCGAGAAACTCTTCATCATATCAATGAAATTTTTGAATTGATTCCTCACCATTTTTCTTGGCAAGCATTTGAAGATAGGGAGGAGGTGGCTTAGGCAATGGTGCCTTAGCTTTTTGCACCACCAGTTTCGGTATGTCAATCAAATGATCCTTAGACGGGTTCACATCCTCTTGATTATCTTCCACCGTGTCATCAGTATCAATCCACACTTCTTCATTTGGTTGCTCAACATTGTTTGGTATCTCCTCTTCTTTTACCACTAGCTCATCATCCGCAGATTTCCTTTGACTTGAGGTAGGTGCATTCCCACCTGTTTCACTTCTTGTATTAATTCCCATGACATGACCCGTATTGTTCCCGCCGTTCGGGTTCACCACCGTATCACTTGGTAGTTCCCCCTTAGGACGAGAATTTAAATCTTGAGAGATTTGACTCATTTGCACTTCTAGATTGCGGATTGATGTGTTGTGAAGCAAGTTGGGCATCAGAATCAACATTCTTCTCCATCATTTATTTGAACATATTCTCAATACGGCCCATTTCATTGTTGGACGAACTAGCACCATGGGAAGGATGAGGAGGTGGGTTGCTCGGTTGTTGATACGTCGGGGGCCTTTGAAAACCCGACCCTCGATTTACTTGGTTGTTGTTCCACCCGCCTTGGTTGTTGCCTCCCCAATTGCCTTGATTATTATTATTATGCCAATTCCCTTGGTTATTGCTTCCACTCCAATTGCTTGATTGTTGTTATTCCAATTGCCTTGATTGATTCCACTATTCCAATTACCTTGGTTGTTTGAAGGTCTCCATTGTTGTTGACTAGGGCCTTGGAAGTTGTTTCTTTTCCCTTGAAAGTTTTTCACATATTGTACCTCTTCCTCTTGGTCATCATAAAAACCATATTAATCAAATCAATTATAATCTTGCACAAAATTATCCACTCTTTATTGCAAGTGTGGATTTCTTGTTCTTCTCTTGTTCACCATCATATTGACTCCCTCAATTGCATGGACTTGCCTAAGGTTTTGCACTTGTTGAAGTTAAGCCTTTGCCGATTGGTTCATGGTGGTTGTCAACTCGGCTATGACTTGTCCATGGTTCATGTAACTCTTTATGAAGAAGAATAACATTTGGATCACCTTGTGGAACATTGACTCTAGATTTTCGCACCGATGAAGTATCCGCCATCTCATCCAAAATCTCACATGCCTCTGAATAGGGTGTAGTCATGAAGTTCCCATCGGCAAGTTGGTTCACTACACATTGGTTGGTGGTATTGATCCCCCGATAGAAAGTTTGTTGAATTATGTTCTCTTTCATATCATTGTTGGGGAACTCTTTCACCATTGTTCTATACCTTTCCCATATCTCGTGCGGTGGTTCATTGGGCTCTTGATTGAATGCTAGGATTTCATCCCGAATAATAGCTATGTCCCCAGGAGAGAAGTACTTTGAAATAAATTTCCTCGCTAGTTCATCCAAAGTATGAATGGAATGATTTGGAAAGCATTCCAACAAATCTAAAGCTTTCCCCTGTAGAGAGAATGGAAAAATCCTTAGCCTCAAAGCTTATATACATTTTGACCAGGTGCACCAGTGAAGAATCCTCGTTGCTCGAGAAAAGTGAGCATTACGTTGGTTATTTTGAAGTTGCCCGCCCTAATACGGGGAGGGACTATAGCACTTGCATACCCATCATTCAGCAACACCCCATGTGGAGCCGCTCATGGTGGAGGTGGGGGTGGAGCGGGTACATTGTCTTGAGGCGTTTGGCCTCGTCTATTGGCTTGAGGTTCAAAAGAGACCTCATCCATTTGATCATCCTCAACATCCACATCCCACATGGCTCTAATTCTGAGCTCATTGTTTGCCATGATTGCACCTACAATACACATATGTTAGTAGCAAGGAAGGAAAAGAAGATATCCCAAAAACACACCTAAATATATAGCTAACACCGTTTTAGCTCCCCGGCAACCGTTCCAAAAAAATGATCTCGTCCAATTTTACTCCTCTATTTGAGGTTATGAAAGCGGTCGAAGCAATAGTAATACTCAACAATATTCGGGGTCGAATTCCACAAGGAGCTATATGAATGAGAGTTAGTAGTATATATCTTAGCGTGTGAGTTTGCATATCTAAATTTGCACTTCCTCAAAGTTTGGTTGTTTAAAAATCTAAATTACAGTACGATTGCAATTTAAAGAATGAAACTAGGAAATTATTTTTGTTGTTTTTCAAATGCTATAAAAGGCCTAGGGATATGACCTTCACCTAAGTGTTTGCCTAATGGGTCGTAAACTTTAAAGTTTGTTTTATTGGTTGGGGTATATTATAGCTATCAACACTCGGATACCCACTCAATACCTCTTGGTCGGAGGGTAATTTTGCCCAATTTTGCTTTCTCTAGTGTAAATGGGTATTAAACAAAACGGCTAAATAAAAGCTCAAGTCGGGTTTTACTATCTCTAGGTTCAACCCTTTAACTGGGCGTATCAATCTCTCGGTTGACCCTATCTCTTGTTAGCCAAGTTTTCCTAGACCATGTCTCTCTTTCTAAGGTAGAGACCCAGTCAAATAAGCATGAACTAATGTTTTCAACCATTACTTCTTAAAATAAAAGCAAGAATAAGGCTACATAATAAACACCAAATCATAAACAAGCAATAAATCAAACACCCATTAAGTTTACACACTAAGGTTGGGTCACAACCCTAGTAAAAATTGAGCTACTCATGCTTAAACTAGAATAAATAGGAGAATAAATGATAATTAAACCCATATTGATAATTAAAATGACAAAATCTATGTTCAAATAATTCAAAATTGCAAAAACTACTAAAAAGAGTAAAACAAACCGTCTACTGTAGCAGCTGATGTCAAAAGTTAAACCTAAAAAAGTGAAACTCTTCAATTTATACAGAGCTGGAGTTTTCCGATAAAAATGCCCTTACGAAGGTTCTGCGGCCGCACAATTCCATGTGCTGTCCGCATTTTTCTTTAGCTTGATAGGATTTGAAATCTACGACCGCATAATTCTGATCTTCGGCCGCATTTCTCTCTTTCCGCGGTCCGCACAATTTCGAGTGTTGCCGCACCTTGCTCTTCTGCGGTCCGCACAAATGTGAGTGCGGCCGCATATTTCTTCTTCTGCGGACGCACAATAATTGTGTGGTCCGCACTTTGAGATGTAGGTTTTTTGAACTTTTGCTCTGACCCAGCTTCAGGAGCCGCACAATTCATTTGCGGACCACACTTTTGACATTTCTGTGATTGGAATTTATACCTGTTGCCGCAGATGATATTATGTGGTCCGCACTTCTAAGCTTTTGCGCCTGTTTTTGTGTTGAGTTCACATTACTCTTTCTTGAGTTGGATTTCATACCGGGAGATCATCTTCCAATTTTCTTGCAATTAAGTACGTTTCATCTTTTTTCGGGAACATAATTAAGAACTTTTGGACTAAAACGAAGGCTAAAAGGCGCTAATAAGTAGTCAAAATCCCCACTTATCAGCATCCCATTATATCATCTTGGTCTCTATGGGTGAAATTATCAACGTATACCTCTGATCAGGTGGTGGTGCGTACATTACACCATAACCTTTCCCCATACCCCATATACATATAATATATGTGTATATAATACTATCTGGTCATGGATTAATGTACATGTATAAATGATTGAAATGCATAAGAAGTAAGTCAATAAGATCTCTCGGGATGTTATAAGATATATGCCTTCGATAAATATCATGAAATAAACTTTATCAACTTACGTATTTTCTGAGACCCATGAACAGACAATATAATAATAGGACACATGGGGAATTAAGAGCATAGGCACCCGTAGTACTTCTAAGAATAAAGTCATTTGTGAAAGTTTCATATTTTCTCGTTCCATTTGTATCATATGGATCATGCTAAAAGAAAAGAAGGGATAAACTTAACATAAATCCGTTGATTCCTTAATACCTTCCAAGGAATTCTTCAAAAAAACTCAACTCAATCTACCATAGCATAAGGAGATTCAAAATCAGTGCTGAGCAAAGGTTATGTCAGCAAGTTAAACTAGTAACTCGTTTATGTAAATTTGGGCAGCATCTCCCCTGTAACAAGGGCCTCCTCCAATACCATATACCAACAAAAACAACTAACATGAACCCATAAAACCTTCACCTATATAATTTCAGCACCACAACACAAATAACGCTACACAACAACAAGTGCATAAACATCACCAATGAAACTACTATTTAACACAACAAACGACATGCTCGGATTGAATCCCTTTTAAACCCTTTAACCCAAAAGTCATTCATTAATTAACTAAACTACATATCCAGCATGGTATTAATTACAATGGGAGGACTTCTAACCTTCCACTCATCTCTTAATTTACCTTCAAACAGCCCAACAATCTAACAACAACAATAAGTACAACTTTCCATTGTTATGTTGTCCTTTCTCTTCATACTCACAGTACCAACAACAAGTTCTAAATGTGGACAATATTTTATAATAAAAAAATCATATGAGATTCATTTTCAAGAGTCTCCAGCCATTTATAGTTCATGGAAACAACCTTTCTAAAACAGTCCATTAAAAACAATAACATCTCAACCTATTTGAAGTATCCTCTTGTAGTATTTTGCTCAAATAGTGTAACAAACACACAAACAACTTCAAGAACATGTAGTATGATGTTATACTAACCTTAAACAGTACAAAAACACGAAATTTCAGCCAAGCACAGTCCACAACTATCCTCAATGACACCACAACACTATAGATGTTGTATTCTCTTCTTGAATCAACTTTTTGTGTTCAAGCTAGTGTGTAAACACTTGTATTTCACCTTAAAAATCTAATATATATGAAGTGTGTACTGATTATTACCTTAATTAATAAGAAAAATACGAAATCTGAGGTTACTTACCTTTGAAGAACCCTCCAAAACAGCCACAAGATGAAGAATTACGATCTAGCACCACATGATTTCTAGCGTTAGATTCATGTTTCTATCTTAGGTTTTCACCTTATAATCATGGATTAACCCTTGGAGAATATTTAGGAAGGTTTAGGAATTGTTTTGGACAAGAAAAATTAATTAAAACGACTTAGAATTGACTTAAATACAAGCTGGAGTTTTACACCGACTTTGTGGATCCCATAGGAGTTGTTTGCGCAGTCTCGCAACAATGTGAATATCTCTCTACTCCAATGTCATATCAATGAACGGTTAAATGCGTTAGAAACTATACTCACAGATCTTTCATTTGGAAGGTAGTTTACCCCGTAATTATAAGTATATATGGATAAATTCTCACCTATATTTTACCTAATGTTCAACACATTTATGAATGTAACTTGTGATGACCTTTGCCGAATTTGGTTCCACAACTCGCTTGACTTCAGAACATAACATAAAACTATCATACAACTAAAAAAACTCATAGCATAAACTCCTTACAATGTTAATCAGCCTAGTCTCACCCCAAAAGTACATGTTATACCATTCCAACTTGTCGACTTTCGACGAAACTTATTTTCTTCAATTCGTTTAGCTTCTAAGCCTTCCAACCCTCTTGGTACTTTATATTCATGATCTTAAATATTTGTAACCTCCACGCTAACATGATTACTTTATAAATTTTTCAAAAATAATTTCATTTTTGAGCTTACATCAATTGACTTACGACATGTTCTTACATACAAAAATATGGGGTGTAACATCATTCCCCCCTTGGGGACATTCGTCCTCGAATGTTGACTTATGCGCTTATCAGTATCATAACCCAAAGCTCCTATGATTATTTTAATACTGTCCTTGCCATCTAGGAAATTGTTCTGTTAATAAATCCAAAGGCAAGGCATTTACCTCTTCATGTCTCTTTCTCACACCATGACTTGTTGCCGGAACTCTTCGAATATCGTAACTGTTGCTACCTTATGTCATGAAGCCTATACGACTTTGTCCTTGTATGTGCGCCTACATGACTCTTCCCTCCCTTTTCCTCCAGCTTTTAGCCAATCTCTAGGTCTCACTTTGGGAACGTATATAGAACTTGCCAAGCTGTCCCTATGGGCATCTATAGGTGTATTGAAGTTCTTCGCTCGGTACTTTGTCTAACTTACGACTATTGCTATATTTTGTTTCATAGCCTCAGTTACCTATCCTTATGGCTTTACTACAACTAGGTAGGTCATACTATTCCATAGCACTTACTTTGGTTTATGATTACCAAGGTATGCTACCCAACTCCGGGTTATTCTCTCGCTGTTTATCCTATATCTATACATCTAAGTCCTTTAATGGTTCCTCATTACTGTTCATCTTAACAATGATGGCCTGATATCATCTCATACTCTGTAACTTTTATCCTCCATTGTTGATTCACCTTAATATTGATCCATAATCTACCAGTGATAACTTGAAACCTCTTACGTAATACATTGTCACTAGAAGTCACATTGCGCCGGAGAACATTTGAAGTGATTTTCCTGATCCACCTAGGGAAAATACTATACTTCAATAATCTTATTCCATATCATTCCAATATGATTCATCTTATGGGGGTATTCTAATCCCGTGAAATTCATGAAATCCCTTTTCTTAAAATCATAACCCAATCAGAGGCCTAAACGTCATTCTCTTATCTATCACCATGCACCCTTATTATACTACCAGGGCCGCATTTCGTCTCTTCTAATTTCTCCTAGTCTTAGACTCCTCTGGGTTCATTCGTGATATATTGAGCTCTCTATAACTTATTAAAACCAACAACTCTCTTGTTTTGATGGGCTTAATCCCGAGGCCTTACCTATTCTCATCACGTTCTCACTCACCTTTTCTTATCCTTACTCCTTGATGAGTGGTGATTTTACCATTTATTTAAGTCTCTTTTATTTAGATTTTGCATCCTTTAATTATAATTTGAGGTTGTTTATGGTGTATATTGCTAGATTTTCAGGTAAATGATGCCATGAAGAGAGTTGAATTCAATTGAAGTTGAATTGAGCAAAAAAGAGTTGAAACAATGCAAAATCCTTCAGATTTCTCGCATCTGCGGAAGGAAGGTCGCTTATGCGATCTTGCATCTGCGAAAGAAGACTTGGATGGAAGATATAGCTTTTGCAATCGAATTACCGCATCTGCGATAGCGCTTCTGCGCGTAATATTCACATCTGTGATCATGCATCTGAGCGTGCAATCCCGCTTATACGGAGCCAATGTTTCCCATCAAGTTTCACTTCTGCAATAGGCTATCCACATCTACAGAGCCGGACCTGCGAGGATCCTTCCGCATGTGCAGTCAACGGTCTTCAGCTATGGACAGTCTTGGCATATCTAATTTTCTCAACTCCTAGCCCACAAATATACGACCTAACTTATTGGAAACACATCTTTGGCTTATTTTTCAGTCTTTAGGCTAGAGAAGACAAGTTTTGGATCTAGGGTTCTTGCACATAAACTTGGGTCTTGATGATTTGAAGCTTTTGGTTGAGAATTTCTTACTCATTTACGCTCATTTCTTCATTTCCTTTCTTTGTTGAATATTTAAGTGTGTAGTATTTTTTCAATACTAGAATCTTGTTTATATGGAAATATTCATGTTTAAAGTGTGGATTAAATATCTTGTTGTGCTTATGTATTGAACTATTTTTATTTACTATGAAATGAGTTATTGTTTCTTTAATTATTCTTGTTCTTTAATGTTTCCAAAGGGATTAGATTACCCTAGGACTCGCCCATTAACTTCGAATTGATTTTGGAAAAGATAATTTGGGGTTGGGAAAGATTAATTAACAAGAACTTGAGGTTTTAACCCTCACTTTATAAAGTCTACCTAGGAATATGATTGAACTACTTATAGCCATATTCGAGTGTGCTTAATCTCTTAATTATTTTAGGGATAATTTAATTAGGAAGTATTGTTAGTCTTTTGAAGAAGCTAATATAGAATTATTACCCGAGGCTAATTAACATAAACTCACTCATATTTGTTAAATCATGAAATACATTGTATCGTTACTTGAGTGTAATTCCAAATGCATCCATTCTTGTAGCCATTGATCATTTTATTTTCTTTCTATCTTAGTTTTTATTATCGTATTTAGATATTAATATTTTCTCAAAACATTTGTAAGTGTTTGACTTAGCATAATAAGTGATAGTTCTCTTACACGCCTGATCGCCTACATATTGTTCTCTGTCGGATTTGACCCCGACTCATACTTAGGTAAATTATATTGCATGCGACTGTATCCATTTACTTTTTAGTAGTGGATTTGGATGTCATCACTCCTATCCACCTAAAACCTTGTCGCTCTATCATACTTTAGCTTACGACCTACACATATCTATTTATACTACTCGCAATCTTCCTTTTAATTTCTAGCACCATAGATTTCCTTTTGTGCCTTCTCAGTTGTCTTTAAATATAAGCAACTAGTTTTAATGATCGTTCTGACACTTGTTGTATGAATACTTAGCTTATATTAGTGCCCACACATATTGGAATTCCATGCATCCCATATGATCTTGAATATTACTTTTTATTTTACTTCTCGTTCATTAGTCACAATAGGTGCCACTTTCTTATTGAGTGCATATGATGCTGTAGTGAGACTGTTGTTACAAGACCATTATTTCTTTAGGTCACTATGCTTAGGTTGAAACCTTTTTCCTTATTTCCTTGGCTATATTTTTGTTGTAGTACTTAGGGAGACCTTCTGGCTCTTGTAAAATTTCGAGCTTTTTATATTGTATACACGAAGGAATTTTCGATGTTCTTACTCGCTTATAAATATCCTTAGTTACATTCGTCTGTGCCCTTGTACTTGTAGGGTTACTTCTGAATCAAATTTTGATTGTCAACTTAGTGGCACTCTCTCATTTTTGTAAAACTTAAACGATACCTTTAACCACCCCAACTCCTATCTAAATGTTTTTAAGGATTGCGATCTCGTATCTGCAAGACTGAATTCCCTATGGTGGGGTTCACTACGTTTATCTTGCACAATCTGGCAATTTATCTGTATCTTCTTGTTTAGCCATAACTAGGCTCTTCCTGAATCAACTATTAACTACTCATTGATCCTTTCTCATATCTATATTATATGTAATTTCTCTTGGGTTATGTCCTTTGTCTTAATTTACCTCTCACACTAGCTCCTTATGTATCAAGTGTTCATACACACTTATTTGTCAATAACATCCTAGGAGGGAACCCTTACTTCCTCTCCCCGGCCATAGTGCTTGCATAATGTTCTAGAGTTGTAAATGGTATAATCTATATAAATTCAATCTCATTCCTTTATCCCTTTTACCATATTCTTCTTTTACTATTCCATAGTGACCTGAACCACATAACTCTGGCTTAATACCATATTACACTATTTTCCTCTTGTAGGGGAGTACTAACATTTAATGATATGAAGATTTACCTATAAATGTTTTACCTCTTCATCATTGGCGCATTTCACAACTTCACTGACTCCTACCCACCTTCCGGTAACCCTTCTGTACCAAGGATAACTGAATTTCTTACGCACGAGGGTGACACCTAGTGTAATTGGCACACTTATTCCCTTAAGCTTGACTCTGCTCACAGTGCTTGCTTTAGTCAAGTGTCTTCCTGAATGACTTTTAAAGGTTATTCTTTTATTGTCTATCCTATTACTGTCGGAATGAGATCTCTAAAATTCTCATAATTTTGGCAGTTATCAAATCTTCCGATCCTTAATTCATGTTCAGTGTATCTTGTTCACTAGCCCATACTGATTTCTATTACTCAGGGGTCTACCTTTTCCTTATGGTAATCACATTGGAGTCACCAACTTATTTATCGAAATGAGGATATGGCTTTATGGATTATATTCTTTTATTGTTTCAAGGCATGTCTTCTCTTGTATTTCCCTTCAGTTGACTACAGTCTATCATCCTATCATATTTTGATTTACCGTTATCACTCATTTATCACATTTACTCATAATTCTTCATTAACTCTCTTCTTATTCTCCGACTAATATTTTAGTCTATTACTTTATTCTGAAAACTTCAACAAAATGTTCTTTCACTTTTAGCTCCCCTTGCTTCATCTCATTGGCTCTTTGGGATGCCTAACATTCATTATTTTTCTACTAGGGGCGGGAGTCATACTATGGTAAATATTTATCCCTTACAGGATTTCACGACCTATCTCTGAAATTTCTAAACATTCTAGTATTCATATCTAACTGTACTATTCTAGAATGCACCATTTGGATGTCTCACAAAAAGATCTATTACTACGTTTGCACTATCCTTTGGAAATGTTATCTAATGATAACAATCCATCCACCATTTTGGATTAATCTAACCCCAGATGGATCTTGAATCTCATTCTTCTCTTAAGCTATATCTGCTAGCTCCCATAGGGCACAACTGATATGGGTGTGGCTAATTGTATATTTCTCAATTAATGTTGAAAGTAACTCAGAATGCTTATATTTACTTGTTGAAACTTGTATCTACCCTTTGATTCTCTTATTTCTTTTTACCATATGGGTGGATAAATATCCATGACTTAGGTCTTCTTATCAAGAAGTTTACACGTCTTAGTACCCACATGATCTGCTGAAGACCTCACATTTATTCATCATAAGCATGATGCAAAATTGAGTTCCTCTGACTAAAATCTTCCACATGCACATTCAATCTCTTACCAATTGTCTTTATAGATGTCGGTACCATTGTATTACGAATAAACTAGAATTTAGGAGTTTGAATTCTTACAACAGAGCTCTACCACATGATCTAGAGTAAGAAGAAAGAGTGACAATCCTAAATGCCATGTAGTATACTGCTTATAAGTGTGGTGCATAACACACCTATAAACAAGATTCTACTATACACTACTTGTAGACTCTCCAGGACAGAACTGCTCTGATACCACTTCTGTCACGACCCAAACCAGAGGGCCGCGACGGGAACCCGATGGGTTACTCAATCGAATGTAACATATCTTTCTTATCACACCATCATGGGTAAACGGGCCGTCAAGAGATAAACAGAATAAAACATAAGGGAATACTAAACATAGGACGACCCAACATGATATAGAAACTTATACATGTGAATTACGGGCCTATAAGGCCGACACAATTATTTGTACACTCAAAACATAGGCTAAAAAGGCCATACAAGTATCCATACACACGAAATCTATCTACAAGAATCTAAGAGTACATAAACGTCATAAAGGTTAAGACCGGGCCCGACGATACCAATTAATACATGTCTAAATCATACTGACCAAATAGGTAACTCCAGAGAAAGTGTAGTGCATTAACACCTTTCGTTGAGTTGATAGCCTACTAGGAGGACTATCAACATGTCTATCGGGACCTGCAGGCATGAAACACAGTATCCCCAGGCAAAAGTTACTTCAGTACAAATAACATATTGAGTATGTAATGAATGAAAAATAGTATATAAAAGACATGAAAGAAACATGGAGTAAAGAACTCAACCTGTATGTCTAAATAGATTTGTGTATCATGAAATCCTTATGATGTCATGCATATGCGTATAAATATCATATATTGAATAGGTATATGCATACATAACATCATCAAGCCTCTGAGGGCATCCCATCATATCATCTCGGCCTCTGTGGGCGAAATCATCAAGGTATACCAGATGATCAGGTGGTGATGTGTATGTAATGCCACAACCTTTCCCCATACCCCATATACATATAATATACGCGTATATAACTCCATCTATTCATGGTTCAATGTACATGTATAAATGAATGCAATGCATAAGGAGTAAGTCAATAAGATCTCTCGAGATGTCATAACATTAATTCCTTCAGTTAATATCATGAAATAAACTTTATCAACTTAAGTATTTTCTGAGACCCATGAATATACGATATAATAATAATATACATGGGGAATCAAGAGTATAGGCACCCCTAGTACTTCTAAGAATAGTAATTTATGGAAGTTTCATATTTGCTCGTTCCGTTTGTATCACATGGATCATGGAAAAAGAAAAGAAGGGATAGCCTTAACATACATTAACTCTGTTGAGACCATAATATCTTCCAAGATATTCTTCAAACAACTCAACTCAATCTACCAAAGAATAAGGAGGTTCAAAATCAATGCTGAGTAAAGGCTAAGTCTGCAAGTTAAATTAGTAGCTCATTTATGTAAATTTGGACATCATCAACCCTTTAACAAGGGCCTCCTACGATACCATTTACCAATAATAACAACCAACATGAACACATACAACCTTCACCTGTATAATTTTAGCACCACAACACAAATCAAGCTACACAACAACACGTGCATAAACATCACCAAAGAAACGACTATTTAACATGACAAACAACAAGCTCATATTGAATCCCTTTTGAACCCTTTAAACCCAAAGTCATTCATTCATTAACTTAACAATATATCCAGAATGATATTAAGCACAACAGGAGGACTTCTAACCTACTATTCATCTCCTAATTCACCCTCAAACAGCCCAACAATCTAACAACAACAACAAGTACAACTTTCCATTGTTATGTTGTCCTTTCTCTTCATACTCATAGTAACAACAAGAAGTTCGATATGTAGACAATATTTTATAATAACAATATCATAAGAGAGTTAGTTTCAATAGTCTCCAACCATTTATAGTTCATGGAAACAACCTTTCCAAAATAGTCCATTAAAAACTATAACATCTCACGCTATTTCAAGTCTCCTCTTGTAGTATCTTGCTCAAATAATGCAACCAACACACAAACAACTTCAAGAGCATGCATTAGGATGTTATAATCACCTTAAATAGTAGAAACGACATGAACGTTCATCCAATAAGAGTCCACAACTATCCTCAATGACACCACAACACTCTAGGTGTTGTATTCTTTTCTTGAATCAACTTTTGGTATTCAAGTTGGTGTGTAAACACTTGTAGTTCGCCTTGAAAATTTAATATATATATGAAGGAGGGATTGATTATCACCTTAATTAATAATAACAACACGAAATATGAGGTTACTTACCTTTGAAGAACCATCCAAAACACCCACAAGAAGAACAACTACGATCTAGGAAGCACCACGAGATTTCTAGCATTGGATTCATGTTTTAATCTTAGGTTTTCGCACTAAAATCATGGAGGAACCCTTGGAGAGAATTTAGGAGGGTTTCGGAATTATTTTGGACGAGAAAAATGATTTAAAACGACTCATAGTTGACTTAAATACAACTTGGATTTTTACCCCGACTTTGTGAGTCCCATGCGAGCTGCTTGCGCTGTCTCATGAAAATATGAATATCTCTCTACGCCGATGTCATATCGATGAATGGTTAAATGATTTAGAAACTATACTAATATATATCCAATTCGGTAGGTAGATAACCCCGTAATTCCAAGTATATATAGAGAAATGCTTAGATATATTTGACCTAATTTTCAGCACATTTATGAATGTAACTTGTGATGACCTTTGCCAATTTTTGTTCCACAAGTCACTTGACTTCAAAATATAACATCCGAATATTATACGACTAAAAAACTCATATATAACCTACTTATAATGTTTAGAACCATAGTCTCACCCCAAAAGTATATATTATAACATTTCAACTTGTCGATTTTTGACGAAACTTATTTTCTTCAATTCGTTTAGCTTCTAAGACTTCCAATCCTCTTGGTACTTGGTATTCATGATCTTAAATATTTATAACCTCCACGGTAACATGATTAACTTACTTTATCAACTTTTCAAAAATATTTCATTTTTGAGCTTACATCAATTGACTTACGACATACTCTTACGTACGAAAATGTGGGGTGCAACATTAGTAGTAGGTTTGATCAGCGCGATAATGGATATGATATTCTTTGGGTGTTTATGATGTGGTGAGTCTCTACAGGTGTTTTGTGGAAATGCTCTTGGGTTTTGGCGACATGCGTGGCTTGGTTGAGATAGAGGGATTCAGTTCTGATAGATTGGTTATGTGAAAATGGATTTTAAAGTATTCTCGTTGATTTCTACCATGGTTCGAGGTGGATATTCCCTACTGACATGAGGAGAATGTTGCGTGTTTTGATTTTCTCCTAGATGAGATCAAATGGAAGGTTTCTGGCTGATCGAGTATGTATTTTGCTGGAGACTCAGAGTTGATTATGAGATTCTCATACTTTTCATATGATGGCATGGTAGATACAGTGTGTTGTGCGGGATTAGGATTTGCATGTGCAAGGTCACAATTATGTTTTGAGGGGAAATCATGAATTCTTAGACAATATGGGAGGTTTCAAATGAGTAGATGAATGCTATTACTACTTGGTATTGCCTGAGAAGGGTGCGCATTTGTGATGACCCAAAAAATCATCCCTCATTTTAGAAGTCAAAATGTGTTCCGAGGCCTTAAAAACCTCCTTTTATCTCACCTCATTTTGCGTGCGCATTCGGGGCGTATATCCGAAAAGTTTTTATATGAAAAAACTGAGAAAAATGCTAATTTTACCTTAATATTAAATTTAAGTTGACTTCAGTCAATATTTTGAGTAAATAGACCTGGACCTGTGATTTTACGGTCCTAGAGGGTCCGTACGAAAAATATGGGACTTGGGCGTATGCCCGGAATTGAATTCTGAGGTCCCAAGCCCGAGAAATGAATTTTTGAAAGAAATTGTTTTACTGAAATTATAAGAGTTTTTGGAAATTTGATTATATTTGAAATTGATGGTATCGGGCTCGTATTTTGGTTTCAGATCCCGGTACAGGTTTATTATAGTATTTGAGTGATGCATGTAAAATTTAGTAAGAAACGGAGGTTATTTGACGTGATTCGGACTCGTAGTTGTGAAATTTGAGACTTTGAAAGTTCTTGAGATTTTCCTTTGATTTTTATGCTAAATTCGTTGGATAAGATGTGATTTTGGCGATATTATCGCACCAATAAGTCCGTAGGATGTTTTTAAGGTTTTGTATATGTTTGGTTTGGAGCCCCGAGGGCTCGGGTAAGTTTCGGATAGGTGTCAGAATGGTTTGGACTTAGAAAAATCTGGTGAGAATGCTGTTTGCTGGTGTCTGGTGTTTTTTTCTATGCCAACGTATGATAACCCATGCGAACGCGAAGAGTAAGTGGGGAAAGGGGATTTGGTACTCTATGTGAACGCACTGGCCCCGACGCGAACGCGGAGTCCTGGGTAGGTTAGTCTACGCGAACGCCTCTAGGAACTCACGAATGCACTGTGTAAGGGAGCTTGGGATGGGAGAGCTGGATCACTATGCTAATGCGGACAGAGGCACGCAAACGTGAAGGCCAGGGAGGGGTGAGCCTACGCGAATGCGACAGTCCTCACGCGAACGCGTAGGAGGTCTGTCCAGCCCACTTAAAACAGTAGCAAAACGGGATTTCTCCATAATTTCACAACTCTTTCATTGAAACTCGACCTTGGGCGATTTTTGAAGAGGGACTTCATCACCAAATCATAGGTTTTTGTTCTTAACCTCATTTCCATCAATGTCTATCAATACCCATTAGATTTTTAGGCCAAAATTTTGTTCTTTAAGGGTAGAAATTAGGGATCTTAGGAGAATTAGGGATTTTACAATTTGGGGATTAAGACCTCGATTTGGGTTCGTATTCCAAAATTAATTACATATTCGGGCTCGTGGGTGTATGGGTGATCGGGTTTTGGTTCGAACCTCGTGTTTTGACCAAGCGGGCCCGAGATCGATTTTTTGACTTTTTGGGAAGAATGATAAAAAACTCATAATTAAGCATTGGGGTTGAATTATTTAGCATTTATTGATATTGTTAAGCTAATTATGTCTAGATACAATCGAATTGGGGGCGAATTCTAAATAGAAAACGGTAATTGAGGCTTGAGTTTTGTCATGGAATTCGATGTAAGTGTTTGACTTAACCTTAGCTTGAGGGAATAGGTATTGTGTCTTATTTTCTACGTGTTAGTATAATGTGCAACATATATGTGTGGTGAAGAGTATCTATACATTGTTGTCAAGCATGCTATGAGTCGAGTATTGTGATTTATGTGATTTTTCATTAAGCATTACTTGAGTTTAATTTGACATTATCCATGTTGGTGGTGTTTCTTTGGTATTGATCATTGTTGAGTATTGTTTCAAGTTGAGAATTACTACGTAAAATTGAGTAACTAGGTGAGATTGGTTATAGCTGTTTCCCTTGCCAGGATGATATTGATTCTACTGTTGATTCCCTTGCCCTGACGTTATGGCTTTATTATTGTTGTTTGTATTGTTGATTTCCTTGCCGGATTGTTGTTATTGATTTTTTTGGGTGAGGAAGAGTGTAAAGCACGAATGGTGATGCCATGCATTCCTATTTATTATTTGGTGAGGATGAGAGTAAAAGCACGAAGGGTGATGCCGTGCCGTTTCTATTGATTTATTTTAGGATGAGAGTAAAAGCACGAAGGGTGATGCCGTGAATTCTATTTATCATTTGGTGAGGATGAGAGTAAAAGCACGAAGGGTGATGCCATGCATTATATTTATTATTTGGTGAGTATGAGAGTAAAAGCACGAAGGGTGATGCCGTGCACTTGTTTTTTTGCTGTTACTTCTGTAGTTTAAATTGATATCTAATTTGTTGCTTTACTTCTTATTTTCATTATTTGATATTTCCTCCCCTCATTATGTTTCCCCCTTTCCTTGTATTTAGCTGCTTAATTCTTGTTGTTATTATTTTCTCTGTATATGATTAAACTGCACTGATTTAGTTGGTTGTCGTGTCCTAGTCTCGTCACTACTTCGCCGAGGTTAGGATCGAAACTTACTCAGTACATGGGGTCGATTGTACTGATTCTACACTCTGCACTTTTATGCAGATCCCGGTACAGGATCCTACGGACCTTAGAGTGAAGAGGCTGCCTTCACTTCATTTGGAGATTTCGAGGTAGTCCTGCAAGCGTCCCCTCCTACTTTATTTCCACTCTTTTCTTCTTTATTCTAAGACATATGTATTTTTTTTGTTCAGAGCTTTATATGTAGTATTCGTAGACAGTCCGTGAAGTTGTGGCACCAAATTTTGGGTTTAGTATTATGATTTTCGTAATGGCATGTAATTAAGTTGTTAGACTTTGTTTTCTCTCGCACTTTTATTTCCGCTGATTTGTACATCACTTGTTATTTGTTTAAAATAAATGAATAAGGTAAATAAAAATTTACGTTGGCTTGCCTAGTGGGTTTAATGGTAGGCGCCATCACGGTCCCGACGGTGGGAAATTCGGGTCGTGACAAGTTGGTATCATAACACTAGGTTGCTTAGGTCTCACAATTCACAGACAAGCTTAGTAGAGTATGAGGGATCGGTACGGAGACTTCTGTGCTTATCCCCAGAGGCTACAGAGTTTAGGAATGACTTCACATATATTCTTCTCTGTCGTGCGATTTGATTTCTCAAAACTAATTGAATTTCTACTCTATTCTCTCGCAGATGGTGAGAACACGTACGTCTTCATCCACTGATCAGCAGCCCGAGTCTCCAGTTGAAACTCCTACGAGGGGACGAGGCCGAGGCTGTTCTAGAGGACGAGGTAGAGGCAGAGCTCAGCCCAGAGCAGCAGCCCCAATGGCGGAGCCTCAGGTAGAGTTTGCTGATGAGGTTCCTGCCTAGACCACCCGGTTGGACTAGCTCAGGTTCCCGAGGGGTTTATTGCCACCCCGGTACTCCAGGATGCTCTGGTCCGTCTAGTAGGCCTCATGGAGAGCGTTTCTCAGGCATGTTTACTTCCTACAACATCAACCATCTCTCAGGATGGGAAAGGAGCCCAGACTCCCGCTACTCGCACTCCGGAGCAGTTGGCTTCTTAGTTCTAGACTCCAGCACCTCAGACAGCTGGGGTAGTTCACCCGGGTATTGTGGCTCAGACCGATGATGGAGCAGCTATGTCTGCTGATGCTTTGTGGAGGTTGCACCGGTTCACCAAGCTGTTCACTACTACTTATAGCAGTGCATCTTCATAGGATCCCCAAGACTACTTGAATAACTGCCGCGAGGTTCTAAGGAACATGGGGATAGTGGAGACCAATGGGGTCGACTTTGCTACTTTTCATCTGTCAGGTCCCGCCAAGACCTGGTGGAGAGATTATTGTTTGGTTAGACCAGCTGGATCACCGCCTTTGATTTAGGCCCAGTTCTCCGATTTGTTTTTGGAGAAGTTTCTCCCTATCACTCAGAGATAGGATTATAGGAGACAGTTTGAGCGTCTCCAGTAGGGTTCTATGACCGTCAGTCAGTATGATACCAGATTCATTACCTTGGCTCGTCATGCTATTATGATACTTCCCACCTACCGAGAGAGGGTGAGGAGGTTTATTGAGGGACTAGCTTAGCCGATCAGATTGCAGATGGCTAGAGAGGCAGGGAGTGATATTTCCTTTTAGGATGCAGCCAATGTTGCCAGACGAGTTGAGATGGTTCTATCACAGGGGAGTGGTCAGGGGTCTGACAAGAGGCCTCATTATTTTGGCCGGTTCAGTGGTGTCTCATCAAGAGCAAGGGATTATTTTGGTAGGGTCCATCCTCCAAGTCCGTTTCAGTCAGCACTTCAGGTTTCTCGTAGTGCTCCAGGTGGCTGTGGTTCCCTTATGCAGTATTCTAGTCAGTTTCCCTACAGTGCACCACCAGCTCCTATCAGTGCACCAACGCTCCAGAGTTTTCAGGGTGGTTACTCAGGTCGTCAAGGTCAGTTTCAGGGCCAGCACTCTCACCAGCCGAGATCTTGTTATACTTGTGCTGGTCCGAGGCACCTTTCTAGATTTTTCCCTCGAGCCTCGAGCAGTTCTCAGCACCAGGGTTTTCGTGCCATGATTCCCGCACCAAGTGTTCCACCACTGCTCAGCCAGCGAGATGTGGGGGTCGAGGTTTTAGAGGTGGAGGCCAGACTACTAGAGGTAGAGGTCAGCCAGCAGGAGGCCGTCCCAGGGGTGTAGTTCAGATTGGTCTGGCCCAGCCCCGATGTTATGCTATTCCAGCCAAACTTGAAGCCTCGGCCTCCGATGCGGTTATCATAGGTATGGTTTCAGTTTGCGGCAGGGATTAGAGGTGTCTAACGGGTGAGCCGGGCTGGGCCGGGTTGGGATTTTATTGAACCGGACGGGTAGGGGTACCGAGACGGTTATAGGTTATAGTTAACGGGTTTAACAGGTTCGGGTTAATCCGGGTAAAAACTTAGCCGTATGGGTTAGGGGCTTGAGGGGCCAGGCCGGTTACAGTGTTTTTTTATTTTTTATTCTTTATTTTTGTACAACTATTGTAATTTATATTAATATATAGTAAAATATATAAAGAAAACAATGAATATGGAAAAAATTGAATTATAAATTGCAAGTGCAATATGTATTTCAAATTTCAAAAATTATTTCTAAGTTACAACTTACAAGTTACAAATTAAAAGGTTTACATTTGACAAGTAGTAAATTCAAAGGTATTGCATTGCCCTTGTAAGTTCTTCATAATCAATATGAACTGATTCTGATTGTCCTTCTTCTGGAGTGTTAAATTCAGATGGGTTATCATGTGTTAATATATCTCCAAGTTCCTCGTCTTCAGGGCTATCAACAACTTCCGTCCTTGATTTCTTCGTTCCGATCTAATCTAATCTCTAAAACATACTAAAACTTCCAAATCATTGCTTCCCAATGAGTGACTGGTGTCTCCTAATTGTTGTCTTGCTTGACTAAATGCACTCTCTGATGCAACAGTTGAAATTTGCACATTCAGTATGTCCCCAGCCATAGCTGAAAGGACATGAAATTGCTTTTCATTCTCACGCCACCATCCTAACGCTGAAAATTCCTTTGTGTGAATCTTCTTTTGCTTCTGCAAGTACAATTGAAGTTCATCAATGTTCCTGCTACTGGTTTGAGTTGTAGCAAATGTAGAAAAAATATTAAAACTATCAACTATTTCATCATCATAAAAAGTAGTAGAACTTGAAGAAGTGGTACACTGCATAGTGGGATTAACATTGGCTACATTATGAGCAACATCATCAACTATACTTGCATAATATGTATATAATTTTTGTAAATTATCATTTAGATTGTTCATACAAGTAAAAGTATCTGGGGTTTCAGTTGATCCAATCTCCATGTAAGTATATAAAGCATTGATTAATTGGGGACAATCGACCATCTTAATAGAAGGATTTAAAACAGCTCCAATTAAGTAAATCTGAGGAATTGGAAATAAGTATTTTTTGAATTTGTCTTGCATTTCTTCAACAACAGCCGTATATTTTTCTTTCTTCTTAAATTCAAAGAGTAGAAAAGCAATTTCAGCTATATGTACTAAAACCATTGTAATAGTAGGTTAGTAAGCTCAAGAAAACTCAACAGTAGCTATATAAAATTTATGTAAAAATTGAATAACATCATTAATGACCTCCCAAGTAGCAGGTGTTAACATACGGTTTCTATCAGTACAATGCGCATTAGCAACTTCAGTTATTGGAAATCTATATTTGTAGCAACATTTTAAAAATATGTAAGTATAATTCCACCTAGTAACAATTTCGTCTGGCATGAATCTTGGTTTAAGGTTATACTCGGTACACTTATTCTTAAATTCCCTAATTCTAGATTGTCTATTATTTCGGTGAATAACACCAACTGCTCTTCTAACATGAATAATCTCACAAGAAAATAAATCAAGGCCACTTTTAACAATTAAATTATAAATATGACATGCACACCTAACATGAAAAATTTCTTTAAGTGGTGGTTGCAAATGTATTTTTAATAATGAAATTGCGGCAGTATTGTTAGAAGAGTTATCAAAAGACATACACAATACTTTTCTGTTAAGATTATAAAATTCAACAACTTCGCAAATGGTACTACTTATAAACACAACAATATGACTCTGATCTTCATCATATTTAAAAGCGATAATACGTTTTTGCATACAAAATGAATCATCTATCCAATGACATGTAGTTGTCAAATAATCATTTCCATTAACAGCATGACCAATATCAGAAGTTAGACAAACTCTACAAGAAAGGTGCTCAAACAAATAACATATGTATGTTTGATATTGTCCATGCAATCTAAAGATATCAGATCTAAAGGTAGTTCTAGGATACCTTTAAATAAAGGATTATAAATCCTTTGAATATACATAATCAGATATGATGAAGAAGCAAAAGAAAAAGGTAGACAACCCAAATCAATCATTTTTGCTAACTCCTCATGATCCTTCATTTTATCATATTTTATAATTCCTCTAGTAGTAGGGTTAAGAGTTGTTTGATTTCCATCACCATCAGAGCCCTATTCTATGGGATGATCAACTCTCATATGTCTACTAAGAGTCCCAGTTCCCCCTAAATTTCCTCCAGTCAGATGTTTAAAATCAAGTTTACAAAGTTTGCATCTAACTCTGTCAGTACCTTCAATTATGTCAAAAAAATTCCAAACTTTACTTCTTTTTCTATGAATAGTAGTCGGAGCCACAGGTGGTCTACTACTAGCACCACGACCACCCCCCTTATAGCAACTCCAACAGTATCATGTGTAACTGGTAGCTCATATTCCATTTCTAATTCATTATCTTATATTCCAAAATCTTCTTGTAATTGTTCATAATCTATATTATCATTAGGCGATGTTTCGGAAACATGTGTAAATGGGGTATTACTATTAATACATGCTACAGATGATGAAGAACTACCTCTTCTTTTATTTCCCCTACTAGAAACTTTTCTACACGCTCTTTTAGGAGCATTAAACATATTGTAAAAATTTAAGTATAAGCAAAAATTAAATATGCAAATAAAATAGTAAAAAAGAGAAAGAGTTGGAGGGAGTGCACCAAATTCGGCAATAAGTTGAGCACTTGATGATTACACAATTCCAATGTTACCACGAAGAAACGTCAAGTATTTCAATTTTGAAGTTCAATTGTTCAAACTTCAAAATCTGAATGATAAAATAACTTTTACGATAAATTAAATTCCAAAAAAAAGCCAAATAAATTTAGAAGTTGAATTGAAGATTGGAGAATGAGAGAATGAGAGAAATTGAGATTGAGAAATAAGATATGAGTGAAGAAGTGAAGAAAAGAGGGGGGGGGTGTATTTATAGTTTTAGAAAAGGTTAATTTTGTAAATTGAAAAAGTGTTAATTTTTCAGAAAAAAAGCCCAAAAATGGCTATTCTGCAAATTTGACCGTTGGGCAACGGATCCCTGCAAAGGTGACCGTTGCCCCTATTTTAAGTGGGCCCCACAAGTAAAAAAAAAAATTGGCTGTTGTACCGGGCCGGTCCGGGTCGGTTAACCCGGTAAAGTGTACTGTTCACTTTAACCGGGTTTGATTGGTCCGGTTAACCGAAAATCAAAAATAAACAGACCAACCCCCTCTACTCCTCCTACCCAGCCCCACCCGACACCCTACATACCGGGCCGATCTGGTTCCGGTTTTAACCGGTCTGGGCTGATCCGATTCCGGGTAGGCCCGGCCCGTTAGACACCTTTAGTAGGGATGCTTCGATTTTATTTGATCCGGTGTCCACATATTACTATGTGTCATCTTATTTTGCTCCTTATTTGGTTATGCCTCGTGATTCTCAGAGTACTCCTGTATATGTGTCTACATCGGTGGGTGATTCTACTGTGGTAGATCGTGTCTACCGTTTGTGTGTAGTGGTTATTGGTGGTCTTGGGACCAGTGTAGATCTTCTAATCCTTGATATGGTAGATTTTGATGTTATTTTGGGGATGGATTGGCTATTGCCTTATCATGCCATACTGGACTGTCATGCCAAGACAGTGACCTTAGCATTGCTAGGGTTGCCTTGGCTGGTGTGTAGAGGGACTCCTGGTCATTCTTCTAGAAGGGTTATCTCATATCCTAAGGCTCGGTGTATGGTCGAGAAGGGGTGTTTGGCCTATTTGGCCTATGTTCGTGATTCTAGTGCCGAGGTTCCTTCTATGGAGTCTGTGCCCATTGTCCGTGAGTTTCCAGAGGTGTTTCCTGCATACCTACCGGGTATGCCACCCGACAGGGATACTGACTTTTGCATTGATTTGGCTCCGGGCACTCAGCCCATTTATATTCCGCCATTTCGTATGGCCCCACCATAGTTGAAGGAGTTGAAAGAACAGTTGCAGGACTTGCTTGATAAAGGCTTTATTAGGCCTAGTGTCTCGCCTTGGGGTGCGCCGATGTTGTTTGTTAAGAAGAAGGATGGGTTGATGAGGATGTGCATAGATTATCGGCAGTTGAACAAGGTTACCATCAAGAATAAGTATCTGTTGCCGATGATTGATGATTTGTTTGATTAGCTTCAGGGTGCCAAGGTACTTTCGAAGATTGATTTGGGATATGGCTACCATTAGTTGAGGATTAGGGCATCCGATGTCCCTAAGACAACTTTTCGCACTCGGTACGGGCATTATGAGTTCTTAGTGATGTCATTTGGGTTGACAAATGCCCCAACAGCTTTCATGGACTTGATGAACCGAGTGTTCAGGACTTCCTTGGATTCTTTCGTGATTGTCTTTGTTGATGATATTTTGATTTATTCCCGCAGCAGGGAGGAGCATGAGCAGCACATTCGAGTCGTTCTCCAGACTCTGAAGGACAATCAGTTATATGCCAAGTTTTCGAAATGTGAGTTTTGGTTGAGTTCAGCTGCATTCCTGGTTCATGTTTTATCAGCAGAGGGTATTCAGGTGGATCCTAAGAAGATTTCAGCGGTTAAGGATTGGCCTAGACTCATATCAGCTACAGAGATCTGGAGTTTCTTGGGTTTGGCAGGCTATTATTGTCGGTTTGTGGAGGGGTTTTCGTCTATTGAAGCCCCGATGACCAGGTTGACTCAGAAGGGTGCCCAGTTCCGGTGGTCAGGGGAGTGTGAGGTGAGATTCCAAAAGCTCAAGATAGCTTTGACTATGGCACCAGTGTTGGTTTTACCTACAGGTTCAGGGCCATATACTGTGTATTATGATGCATCTCGGGTTGGACTTGGTGCAGTGTTGATGCAGGATGGCAAGGTCATTGTATATGCTTCGCGTCAGTTGAAGATCCATGAGAAGAATTATTCAGTTCATGTTTGGAGTTAGCAACCATTGTCCTCGCGCTGAAGATTTGGAGGCATTATCTGTATGGCGTGTCATGTGAGGTGTTCACGGATCACAAGAGTTTAAAATATTTGTTCAAGCAGAAAGAGTTGAATTTGAGGAAAAAGAGACGGTTGGAGCTGTTGAAAGACTATGACATCACCATTTTATATCATCCGGGGAAGGCCAACGTGGTGGCCGATGCTTTGAGTAGGAAGTCAGCCAGTATGGGTAGGCTTGCATATATCCGGTCGGGGAGAGACTGCTTGCTTTGGATGTTCAGGCTTTAGCCAATCGATTCATGAGATTGGATGTTTCCGAGCCCGGTCGTGTTCTAGATTATACACTTTCTCGGTCTTCATTATTTGATTGTATTCGAGATCGACAATATGATGATCCTTATTTGTGTGTCCTTAGGGACACGGTGCGACACGGTGGTGCCAAGCAAGTTACAGTTGGTGATGATGGAGTTTTGCGGATGCAGAGTCGTATTTGTGTGCCCAATGTGGATGGACTTCGTGAGTTGATTTTAGAGGAGGCCCATAGTTCCCGGTACTCCATTCATCCGGGCGCCGCAAAGATGTATCAGGATATGCGGAAGCATTATTGGCGGAGGAGGATGAATAATGATATTGTGGCATATGTATCTCGGTGCTTGAATTGTCAGCAGGTAAAGTACAAGCATCAGAGGCCTGGTGGGTTGCTTCAGCAAATTGAGATTCCTGAGTGGAAGTGGGAGAGTATCATCATGGATTTCATTGTTGGACTTCCACAGACTTAGAGGAAGTTCGATGCAGTATGGGTTATTGTGGATAGGCTGACCAAGTCAGCACATTTCATTCCTGTGGCAGTATCCTACTCCTCGGAGAGATTGACAGAGATCTACATTAGGGAGATTGTTTGTCTTCATGGTGTGCCCGTTTCTATTATTTCTAATCGAGGTACGCAGTTTACCTCACATTTCTGGAGGGCAGTTCAGCATGAGTTGGGCACGAGGGTTGAGTTGAGCAGAACATTTCATCCTCAGACAGATGGACAGTCCGAGCGTACTATTCAAATTTTGGAGGACATGCTTCGAGCCTGTGTCATTGACTTTGGAGGTTCTTGGGATCAGTTTTTGCCATTAGATGAGTTTGCCTACAACAACAGCTATCAGTCGAGCATTTAGATGGCTCCCTATAAGGCATTATATGGTAGGCGGTGTCGGTCGCCGGTTGGGTGGTTTGATCCGGGAGAGGATCGATTGTTGGGTACAGACTTAGTGCAGGATTCCTTGGATAAGGTTAAGATCATTCAGGATAGACTTCGTACAACTCAGTCCAGGTAGAAGAGTTATGCCAGCTGCAGAGTTCGTGAAGTGGCATTCATGGTCGGAGAGTGGGTGTTTCTTCGGGTGTCGCCCATGAAGGGCGTGATGAGATTTGGGAAGAAGGGCAAGCTAAGCCATAGGTATATCGGTCCTTTTGAGATCCTTGATAGAGTGGGAGAGGTGGCTTACAGACTTGCGTTGCCACCGAATTTATCAGCTGTGCATCCAGTGTTTCATGTGTCTATGCTTCAGAAGTATCACGACGATCCAGCCCATGTGTTATACTTCAGCAGTGTCCAGTTGGACAAGGATTTGACCTATGAGGAGGAACCGGTAGCCATATTAGACCGGAAGACTCGTCAGTTGAGATCGAAGAGTTATCCTTCGGTTCGTGTTCAGTGGAGAGGTCAGCCTGCCGAGGCAGCTACCTGGGAGTTTGATTCCGATATGCGGAGCCGGTATCCCCATCTTTTCCCCGATTCAGGTACTTTTCTATGTCCGTTCGAGGACGAACATTTGTTTTAGAGGTGGAGAATGTGATGACCCAAAAGGTCATCTCTCATTTTATAAGTCAAACTGTGTTTCGAGGCCTTAAAAACCTCCTTTTATCTTACCTCATTTTGCGCGCATAGTCCGGGCGTATATCCCGAAAGCTTTTATTTGAAAAAAATAGAGAAAAATGCTAATTTTGCCTTTAAAATTGAATTTAAGTTGACTTCGGTCAACCTTTTGGGTAAACGGACCCGGACTTGTGATTTGACGGTCCCGGAGGGTCCGTAGGAAAATATGGGACTTGGGCGTATGTCCGGAATTGAATTCAGAGGTCCCAAGCCCGAGAAATAAATTTTTGAAAGAAATTGTTTTACTGAAATTATAAGAGTTTTTGGAAATTTGATTATATTTGAAATTGATGGTATCAGGCCCGTATTTTGGTTCTGGAGCCAGGTAGAGTTTTAATATAGTATTGAGTGATGGCTGTAAAATTTAGTAAGAAACGAAGGTCATTTGACGTGATTCAGACCCGTAGTTGTGAAATTTGAGACTTTGAAAGTTCTTGAGGTTTTCCTTTGATTTTTATGTTAAATTCGTTGTTTAAGATGTTATTTTGGCGATTTGATCGCACGAGTAATTCCGTAGGATGTTTTTAAGGTTGTGTACATGTTTGGTTTAGAGCCCCGAGGGCTCGGGTAAGTTTCGGATAGGTGTCAGAGTGGTTTGGACTTAGAAAAATCTGGTGAGAAGGCTGTTTGATGGTGTATGGTGTTTTGTTCTATGAGAACGCGTGGTAACCCACGGGAACACGAAGAGTAAGCGGGGAAAGGGGCCTGGGTGCTCTATGCGAACACACTGGCCCCGACGCGAACACGGAGCCCTGGGTAGGTTGCTCTACGCGAACACCTCTAGGCACTCACGAACGCACTGTGTAAGGGAGCTTGGGATGGGAGAGCTGGATCACTAGGCGAACGCGGCCAGAGGCATGCGAACGCGAAGGCCAAGGAGGGATGAGCCTACGCGACGCGGAAGACCTCATGCGAACGCATAAAAGGCCTGTCCTGCCCACTTAAAACAATAGCAAAACGGGATTTCTCCATAATTTCACAACTCTTTCATTGAAACTCGACCTTGGGCGATTTTTGAATAGGGACTTCATCACCAAATCAGAGGTTTGTGTTCTTAACCTCATTTCCTTCAATTTCCATCAACACCCATTAGATTTTTAGGTCTAAATCTTTTTTTTAAGGGTCGAAATTAGAGATTTTAGGAGAATTAGGGATTTTACAAATTTGGGGATTTAGAGCTCGATTTGGGGTCGGATTCCGAAACTAATTACATATTAGGACTCGTGGGTGTATGGGTGATCGGGTTTTGGTCCGAACCTCGTGTTTTGACCAAGTGGGCCGGGGGTCGTTTTTGAATTTTTGGGAAGAATGATAGAAAACTCATAATTAAGCATTGTGGTTGAATTATTTAGCATTTATTGATATTTTAAAGCTAATTATGTCTAGATACAATCGAATTGGAGGCGAATTCTAAAGGAAAGAGGTAATTGAGGCTTGAGTTTGGTCGTGGAATTCGAGGTAAGTGTTTGGATTAACCTTAGCTTGAGGGAATATGTATTATGTCTTATTTGCTATGTGTTAGTATAATGTGCAACGTATAGGTGTAGTAACGAGTATCTATACATTGTTGTCAAGCATGCCGTGATTCGAGTATTGTGCTTTATGTGATTTTTCAGTAAGCATTACTTGAGTTTACTTTGACAATTATCCACGTTGGTGGTGTTTCTTTGGTATTGATCATTGTTGAGTATTGGTTCAAGTTGAGAATTACTACGTGAAATTGAGTAACTAGGTGAGATTGGTTATAGTTGTTTCCCTTGCCGAGATGATATTGATTCTACTGTTGACTCCCTTTTCTGGATGTTATGGCTTTATTATTGTTGTTTGTATTGATGATTTCCTTGCCGGATTGTTATTATTGATTTTTTTGGGTGTAGAAGAGTGTAAATCACAAACGGTGACGCCGTGCATTCTATTTATTATTTGGTGAGGATGAGAGTAAAAGCACGAAGGGTGATGTCGTGCCGTTTCTATTGATTTATTGTGAGGATGAGAGTAAAAGCACGAAGGGTGATGTCGTGCCGTTTCTATTGATTTATTGTGAGGATGAGAGTAAAAGCACGAAGGGTGATGCCGTTCATTCTATTTTGTATTTGGTGAGGATGAGAGTAAAATCACGAAGGGTGATGCCGTGCATTCTATTTATTATTTGGTGAGGATGAGAGTAAACGCAAGAAGGGTGATGTTGTGCACTTGTTTTTGTGTTGTTACTTCTGTTGTTTAAATTGATATCTAATTTGTTGCTTTACTTCTGATTTCCATTATCTGATATTTCCTTCCCTCAATATGTTTCCCCCTTTCCTTGTATTTAGTTGCTTAATTCTTGTTGTTATTATTTTCTCCGTATATGATTAAAGTGCACAGATTTAGTTGGTTGTCGTGTCCTAGCCTCGTCATTACTTCGCCGAGGTTAGACTCGACACTTACTCAGTACATGGGGTCGGTTGTACAGATGTTACACTCTGCACTTTTGTGCAAATTCCGGTACAGGACCCTACGGACCTTAGAGTGAGGAGGCTGCCTTCACTTCATTTGGAGATTCCGAGGTAGTCCTGCAGGCGTTCGCAGGCCTTGGCATCCCCTCCTACTTTATTTCCACTCCGTTCTTCTTTATTCTGAGATAGATGTATTTATTTTGTTCAAACCTTTATATGTAGTATTTATAGACAGTCCGTGAAGTTGTGGCACCAAATTCTGGGTTTAGTATTATGATTTTCGTAATGGCATGTAATTAAGTTGTTAGACTTTGTTTTCATTCTCACTTTTATTTCCGCAGATTTGTACATCACATGTTATTTATTGAAAATGAATGAATAAGGTAAATAAAAATTTACGTTGGCTTGCCTAGAGGGTTCAATGTTAGGTACCATCACGGTCCCGACGGTGGGAAATTCGAGTCGTGACAGCATTTCAGAAGGCGCATTGTGTTTTGAGTTACGAATGTTTTATTGGTACTGAGGTACTCGCCCTAGTTGATCGACTGCTAATATTCAGTTTTTTGCTATGTGGAACAGAAGAATTACAGAAGTATTCCCCGTGGAATGATCCGTGTATGAGAAATGTGTTAAGATATTCGGGTGGTGGAGTTTTGATCAAATATGGTGATTTGTGGTGTTCTATGGATTTGGAGACCGGGAGTTCTCAAAAGCCGATTGTTTCATGGTTGTGGACTGTGAAGATGTGGCCAAAGCTATCTAGATGATAATATATGTTATGGTTAGGTCATTGCGAACTTTCGGAGGGTTAAATATCTATTTGTGGATGACCATGGTTGATTTAAGGACTCATTAGTAGGCCTAATGAGGATGTGTATTCTACACCAGGTCAGATTGGTTGACTCCGTACTGCTATTGTTGATGGATGTGCCATTCAGCTAGAATTGATCTTATTTGTATCTTGTATGTTCTATGTTAATCTTCTATGCTATGAGGGGTTGTGATTTGTTGGTTATATGCACACATAGTGCGGTTATGTTTGGGTCTTGTAGCGGAATCCGAGCGAGATGGTGATTGGGGTGTGGAATGGTTGATTTCACTTTGGTTATGGCCTTTTCCCGGTTGTGATATATGGTGTTGTTTGCTTCTCCATGGTTATGGTCATGCACTATGGGTACTTGATGTCAAATTGCGCGTGGTTGTTTATTTTGAGCATTTTGTCTTGAGGTATTTCATGTGGACCAGTGTTTGGATAGGGTCACACATTGTAGCGAAGTTATCTTGAGATATGATCATTTGTGTGTCTTGGTTCTACTATGTATGATGGGCTTATGGCATTGAAATTGTGGTGGTACTTGTTGAATTTGCAGGACGACTCTCTCGTTTGAGTCATTTTCCATGATTGAGTACATTTGAGTTGCTTACTTTATATGGCAATGCTCTCTCCTCTCTCCTATTCGACATGGAGGCGATTAAGGTCTGTCATGGAAGCCACGACCTCTCTCCAGTCTTTGGCCGTGGGAGAGCCTCTTCAAAACCCGAAGGAACCTCCACTAATCCCTAGCAACTTCCTCACATAGGAATCTAGCTTGAAACAAACACAAACAACCCCATCTCTTATCAAAACAAATTTGAGACCTACTGAATATTTTCATGGAGTACCAACTCTACAATTCTCTTTGGATGAACGTGAAGTATTTGCTATGGAAAAAGGATAACATCAAGCAACAGTGATTAAAGTATCCTTTGGCGCACGGGACTTCCAAATTTTAAGGACTATTCTGCCAAAACTCCTTGGTATTAAAGGTAACTATTTATTAGGTCTTCTTGCTCATCGTCAACTATTACTTCATTTCGACCAATATGAGGATTGTGTGATGTCTTTGTCAAGAACTGTGAATTATTTCCATCATAATGGGAGAGTGCACCAAGTCAGAGTGTTTCCATGGAGTATTGGATTTAATCCAAAGGTAGAAACTTCGACGGCAGCTGTTTGGATTTCACTATCACACTTATCGTCTGAGTTGTTTGCTCGCCAGTCCCTACTGTCCATCGGTGCTGCACTTGGAAAGCCAATTGCAACTGATAAGTCAACACAAATAAGGTCGTGTACTAGCACAGCGAGAGTTAAGGTCATTCTCTACTTGTTAGACAAACATCCAGACAAGGTTAGACTTCAATATGTTGATGCTAAAACTGGTAAGATCGAGGAAGAATCCCAAAAAATTATCTATGATAATTTGCATTCATATTGCTATCATTGTAAGAGCCAAGGACATGAAGAAATTAATTGTTGTATGTTAAGGGTAAAGGCAGTAGAAACATTGCAAGGTGGGGATGTAATAGGTGAGGAAGAAGATCAGTCTGTTGCAAAATACAAGGTGATGCAAGGGATTTTTTGAATGCTAAGAAACAACAAAGATTGGATCTTGTTGATCACAGTTTAATTAAGGTTGCACCAACTATTGTGTCACATGTTTTGAAAGAAGATTGAACGAAGGATAAGGAAAATCCTAATCTTACCTTGACAGGGAGAATGAATGAGGAGCATGTTAAAGGGGATTTGATCGTGGGAAAGGCTGGCCAAAATTGACATGGTAATGTAGATGGGGAGAAGGATCTTGGTACAAAGGATACTGCTGGTGCATCATGTGTTTGAGTTGATCGAGCAACCACTTTTACACATCCAACAGTAGCAGTTGTAGGGTAGGTTGCAATTGTTGGACAAAAATCAGCTGCTTTTGGTTCGAAGTTGAATGCTTCTGTTGCATTGAGTGCATCCGCTGATCGAGCTAAAACTATTGCTGCACTTGTTGACACAAGGTTGAAGGACAATCCTGCTACTATAGTCTTAGCAAGGATGTACACGGCATTGGGAACAACTGGAAAAATCGAGGGTACTACTGCTTGTGTAACTGAAGGAAATGAGGAAAGAGCTGGACAGGTTTCATTTACATCTCACATATGGAGGCAGCAGCAGCACCAAAATCAGATGTCAAAGCATCATAAATTTCAAATAGTAGGGACAGGGCAGTGGTGAATCGATCTCCAACCAAGAAGAATGCTCCATCTCCTAAAACTCATGCTCCGGTTAATAAAAAGCTGGAAATTGAGGCAGAAAATGTTAGGTAATCAAATTCTTTTGCTGATTCATACCATTCCAAAGGTTAAGAAACCATTGGTTACTTTGAATATCTCAGTTCAAGAGGCGCCTTCTCAATCGATAGAGTCACTTGGTGTGCAAGCAGATGACTCTGCAAAACAGCTATTATCTACAGGTAATAATCAACAAGTAGACAAAGGCATGTCTTTAATCTCTCAAGCATTCACATATGAGGCGAGTGATACAAAAGATCAACAAGGTGTGACAAACGCTCGTAAACTTGGGCTGATCAAGTAGAAGAATATGAGGAAGACGATGTAGATAGCATTCATGATGATAATACAGAAGTTGCTGAATCGCCAACACATTCATGTAGTGATCTTAGCCCAAAAAACTTTAAATCAAAGAGGAGGCAGTCATGGTTCATAAAGGAGATGAGCAGGTTTCAATCTCTTTTTCCAGCTTGCCAAAGAAGAAGGGCTTGAGTCCAAATGCTGCTGTTTTTGTTCCTTCAGGGCAGCAACAAGCGATAACTAATGTAATAGGTTTGAAAGAGATTGAAATCTCATCTATGCACAAGGCATTAGCTACTGGAAGTCCAAATGCTTTGGCGGTAAAATTCAATTTGACTCCTACGAATATCCTGCATGCTCTTGTGTCTCATAACATGGACACTTTGAGATCTTTTGATAATCTGAGGAAGATCAAGGAATGCTAGTGCCAGGATACACTCCTATTGAAGCATTTGGTATGGATATGGGCCAAGGATTCTATGACGAAGGGGAAGAGGAAGAACTCCTAGATGCATCCTTTGCCAATGTAGCTAAGGAATGAAATCTTTCACCTAGACACTTGAGAAGTGGTTCCCACAAAAGCAAGAAGAAAGCACATGAGAGGCAACATAGTTTGAATGGTAAGGTGACACAAGAGGCTGCCACTAGGCATCTCCCGATGAGGTTGCAAAGCAAAAGGTGGCTGCCACAACTACCTCCACAAGGTCCAATAAGTCCAATAGATCCAAGAAGAAATGATGAAGCTTGAAGACATTTTGAAGATGGTTGATGAAGAAGACAAGGTTCTATAAGTTGAAGAGTTCACACGGTTAAAGAAGAAAGGGCAAGTCACTTATTCCTACATCATTCTATTTTACTATTTTATTCGCATTATCATATGTAATATCATTACATATTATGTTATAAACTCTGTGATGATCATAGGATACTTAGGTCTTATTTGTTTTTTTAAGATTAAGACGTCTGAATCTGAATACACATCTAAATATCAAGATATGTATTAAGATTAAGATATCTGAATGTGAATACATATATGAATATATTAAGATCTCAATACTAAATAATTAAGACTTTTGATTTTTAACATCTGAATGTATAAAATTTATCTTTATTTAAAAATAAATAAACATAAAATTCAAACAAAATACTAACTAATCTTAAATTCTATCAATAAAATATATAGTTTTTAAAAATATGATAGTTGGTGGTGGTGATGGCTAACTGGCGAATGTTGACTAGAGGCGGTGGTTGGTGGTAGTTTTGGTTGATGATGGTGGTTCATGCTAGTAGCTATTAGTGGTGATGATTATGATTGAGGATGGTGGTTGTGGGTGGTGATAGATAATAATGATGGGTGGTGGTAGTAATTGTGATTGAGAAAGGTGGTGGGTGGGTGTTGGTAGGTTATAATGATGGGCGGTGCCAGCTGTGGTTGTTGATGGTAATGGGGTGGTTAGTTGTGGTAATTGAGGTGGATGTGTGTTGATTGTGGATTAGAATGATGGTGGTCGGAGTAGTGAGGATGGTGGGTGGTGATGGTCGATAATGGTGGCGGCTATGATTGAGGATGATGGTGGCGTGGTGCTAGTGGTGGTGGTGGTTGAGTATGGCGGTGATGGAGGCATAGTATTAGTTGATAGTAGTAGGTGGTGTCAGTAATAATAGATATGTGATAACATCTTAATGAAATTAAGTCTCTGTTATAGATCTTAATTATACAGACCTATTCAAACCCATTAAGTGGTTGTGAATTTTAAAAACAAATACACTTAATGATTAAGATCTGAATAGTTAAGATTCATACTTTAAAAACAAACATACTTAATGTCTGAGATCTGAATGATCAAAATTCAGACCTCCATTAAGTGCAAACAAATGAGGCCTTAGTCCCCTCTAGTTCTTATTTTTTACATGCGTGCAAGTAGTTGATGTTGTTGATGCCTCAATAGAGATTGTAAGGTAAGGTCTAGCTAAGTAATTCTTTGCTATATGTCCTATGCCTTTGGGAAATATCCAAACGACTATGAGATCATTCGCTCTAGTCTCATCATGAGGCTGCCATCATAAGGCAATAGGGGCGCTCATGAATGATTATATAGCCAAGGCATAGAGGCAAAGCTATTGTAGCTTTTGCCCCCTTACTTGTATTCTTCCTTTGTGGTCCTTTTTTTGTTAATAAAATAGCTACTAGGCAGCCCGACTAGTAGTATAATTTGCAAAAAATAAATAAATATATATTTGAATTGTTGCTTATTGGTGCACGGTTTGCACGGTTGTGAATTTAGGTTTTATTGGTGTGGAATGTTAATATAATAGTTAAGCTTGATGAGGTAAGGTCATTGGACCTAGAATGGATACTATCAGATTTGATTACGGTATATTTGGAAGAATAATATCGGAAGCCGGCTTAGGATTTGGCTTGGGTTCTTGTAAGATGAGAGAGAGCTCCATGACTTGTTCATCTAAGGGGTGTTTATGAGTTTCTGCATGTTTCTTTCATCATCGGCAAATTATAAAGGTTTTGAAACAAGGTTTTATTTGTTATGAGGTTTTGTTACTGGTGTCGGGTTGGTTATTGAGCATCTATTGCGGTCAGAAGTTATTGCTATGAGTATTTGAGTTGTGTGGAATATCATATGATTGTGTCTTGGGTTATAGTTATGGCTTGGTGCAGCTTGTTCAGACTTATACAGTGTATAGATACAAGATTCACGTATTATAAGAAATTCCGGATGCTGAAAATTGGATTATGAGGTTTATAGGCTAAGGTCGAATTAAGCATCTTCAGTAAGGTTGTGTCGTCAGGTTTATATGGATTAGGGTGACATGGGATCACCCCGACTATGTGCGCAGTAAGGTTACACGACAGTTTGATGGCTTTAGAATGACTCTGGGCACGTTTGAGGACGAACGTATGTTTAAGTGGAGGAGAATGCAGAGACCCGACCGGTATTTTTGAGCAATTGCATTTTGTTCAGCTATTTGAATTCTTGAGTTGCTTTGTATGATGTATTATGACTTGTGAGTCGTCAGTTTTGGTTTTCAGATGTTTCAAAATTAGTTTGGAAGAATGAATTTCATGTTTGAAGCTTTAGAGTTGTAAGAGTTGACCAAGTTTGACTTTTTAGCATTTGAAATCGGATTGGAGTTTTGCTGCTTCTGTTAGGCCCGGAAGGTGATTTCGGACTCGGTTATATGCCTGGAATTGCATTTGGATATTTCTAGAAGGTTTCTGCGCTAATTGGTGAATGTTGGAAATTTGAAGGTTTGGAAAGTTCATAAGCTTGACTGGAAGTTGAATTTGATGATATCGAGTTTGGATTGTGGTTCTGCAAACTTGAATAGCTTCGTTATTTCATTTGGGACTTGTATGCAAAATTTGAGCTCATTCCGGGTTGATTTGATATGTTTCAGCACAAGTTTCGGAAGTTGAAAAGTTCAAAGTTCAATAAGTTCGATTTGAGGTGCGATTAATTGTTTTGATGTTGTTCTGTTTTATTTGAGGCCTCGAGTAGGTCCATGTTGTGTTTCGGGACTTGTTGGTATATTCGGACGAGGTCCCGAGGAGCTGGGGTGAGTTTTGGAGGGGTTTCAGATCATTTTGGCACTGTTGTGTCCTACTGATTTACAATTCTTCATCGCGTTCACGAATAGCTGGCCGCATTCGGCGTAGGTTGTTGGGAATGGTTTTATTTGTGTTCGCATTCTCTTCTTCGCGTTCATAGTGTTTCTACCGCGTTCGCATAGTTCTATCTTCTGTATGTATCATGTTCGTGAGGCTTGTGCCACGAACGTGTAGAACTATTTAAGGCAGAGTATGTTTGTTCATCCCGATCGTGAGGGCACTACTGCGACTGCGTAGAGTTCCATTGGACAATGCATATAAGTACTCTATTTTCGGACCTTGAGTCATTTTATCATATTTGGAGCTATGGAGCTTGTATTGGAGAGATTTTTGAGGCATTTTTCACCATATGGATCGGGATAACTGTTCTCTACTTGGTTTTGATAATATTTCATGAATCTATCTTCATTTTTAGGCAATTGGTTATTGATTTTAAAGAGAAAGTTGGGGGGTTTTGTCTAAAGTTTCATAGAGTGAATTTTTGAGTTTTAAACATCGATCCGAAGTCGCATTTGAGTAAAACTAGTATGGTTGGACTCGCAATTGAATGAGTTATCTGATTTTGTGAGTTTAATCGGGTTCAGAGGTGCGGTCTCGGGTTTTACTTTTTGGTTAACTTTGGGGTTTTGATTAAAGAATCAACCTTTATCATTTGGAATTATTTCCTTAGGCCTTATTTGATGTTCTTGAGTTACTTTTTGCTAGTTTCGAGCCATTCGGAGGTCGGTACGTTCGAGATGGAACTTTTAGAGTATTGATTGGCTTGCTCGATATTGTATTCCGCTTGTTCAAGGTAAGTAACACTTCTAAAATTGGTGCTGAGGGTATGAATCCCTGAATATATATGTTATGTGTTGGCATTGAGGTGACACAGATGCTAGGTGATGGGTGTGTGGGCGTGCACCGTGTGAATTATGACTTGGTAGATTATGCGATACTGTGTAGTTGCCTAATCTTGTTTTTATCCGTGAAAGCTTTACATGCTAGAGTAATTGAGTTGTGATTCATGTTAGAAACCATGTTTAGGCTATATGCTTATTCTTTTGGAACCCATTGAGGTCATAGCTAATGTTAAGATATTTGTTTAAATTGCAGTTACATACTCAGTCATACTCATTCATTTTCATATCATATCTCAGCCTCTATTGCTATTTATTGATATCTCATACCATCATTTTGGGGCTGATTTTCATGACATTGTGAGCCGAGAGACTAGAGAGACTGATGACTGAGTTGGGGACCAAGGGCTGGATTGTGAGTGATATTGATGGGATCGGGTTGCACATCGTAACAGGCTTTATTTATTCATGCAATGATTGGCTTATTATAATGCTTTGGTTGGATCCGCCCCTCCGGAGTATGCACACATATAATAAGCGCAGTTGCTATTGATTCACGTTGGGATCCGTCAGCGCGCCACAACAAGATTTATTAGCGTTTGGGGTGGATCTATCCTGGGTTAGATCTGCCCTGTACAGTGCTGAGTAATTGAGTGTGTTGAGTGATTGAGTGTGATGAGTGGGAGTGTGAGACAGTGAGATTGGGTACTTTGAGAGTGTGAGTACATTAGTTAATCATTGTGGTGCATTGCATTGACATGTATACTTGACACACATGCACAGAGATGCATTCCCTCATGTTACACGATTTTGTGACATTTATGACTTCACATGCACATTGACATGTAGGCATAGAGATATACTTTCCTCAAGCTATATGATAATGAAACATCTTATTTATTATTGAAAGGTTTAAGGGAAAATCACAGTTTTTCGGACTTACTCATAATTTGGTAATTTCGTTGAAGGAACTGCGTTTTACTGTTATACTTGAAAAGCGTGACTATTTCTGTAACTGTGAACTACCTGAGCATTATATATCTAAGTTATTTTTTGTACCGCTTTTATTATATTGTTATGAGATGTTGTTGGCTCTTGGTGTTGGACTCTGTCCTTTGTCCCAGCTCATCACTACTTTCAACCTAAGGTTAAGTTTGTTACTTATTAAGTACATGAGGTCAGTTGCACTCATACTATACTTCAACACCTTGCATGCAAATGTTGGATGCTGATGTTGCTGTGTATGGCGGGAGATGGATTTGAAGATGTACCCGTGTTCCGGTCATAGATGCCTCTTGATCTTGGTGGTTTTAGAATTTTAATCTGTTTCTCTCTATTTCAAACAGATGATATATTTATTTCGTACCGGCTTTGTAAACTCTAAATCTTAGAAGCTCATGATTCGTACTGTTAGTCCTTGGGAAATGTATAAAGGTTCAGATATTTTATCATTTATTTGTCTCAATAAATCTCATTAAATTGAATAGTTGTTAATTGGCTTACCTAGCAGGCTGGGTTAGGTGCCATCATGACTAATTGAATTTGGGTCGTGACATGACCGTTTCCCAACGACTAATTTGCAAGAATAGCCCTTTTTGGGAATTTTTTTTTTAAAAATAACACTTTTATTATTTATTAATTTAGACCTTTGAAAAACTATAAATAAATCCTCCTTGTTCTTTTATTCACTCATCTCTCAGTTTTCAAACCCAAATTCTTATTTGTCATTCTCTCATTCTTCACCTAAACTACAATCAACTATTTGACTCTCATTTTTTTTGAAATTCTATTTTTGATATTATTTGAAGTTTGAACTTTGAAAAATTGAAGCTTCTTCGTGGTAATGTCGGTGTTGCAAAATTCAATTTCAAAACTTCAAAAATCGTCAAGTTTTTAATTTATTGTAGAATTTGGTGCACTTGTTCCAACTCTTTCTCTTATTTAATATTTTATTTAAATATTTAATTTTTATTTTAAATTTTTACAATATGTTTAATTCTACCGAACGAATTTGTAATAGGATTGTTAATCAGGATAATAGGAGAAATAGAAAAAGAGGTGCTACTTTAACTTCTGATCAATTTAATGACTTTACACATGTTTATGAAACATCACCTGATAATATATAGATTATAAACCGTTATAGGAAGATTACGCTATAAAAGATAATGAATTGGAAATTGAAGATGAGACACCACCTACACCTAGTAGTGTTGGAGTTGGCAGAAGGGGTGGTGGTCGTGGCACTAGTAGTAGACCATCTGTGGCCCCGACTACTAGTCACCAGAGAAGGAGAAGTAAAGTTTTGAAATATTTTGAGGAATAGAGAATAGTGATAGAGTTAGATGACAAATTTGTAAAGATGATTTTAAACATAAGACTGGGGGAAGTTTTGGGGGGACCGGGACACTTGGTAGACATATGATAATTACTCATCGTATAGAATGGGGCTCTGATTTAGATGAAAATCAAGGAACTCTAAACCTTAGTATTGGAGGACATATGAAATATGATAAAATGAAGGATCATGAGGAGTTAGCAAAAATGATTGCTTTGGGTTGTATACTTTTTTCTTTTGCTTCTTCATTATATCTTATTATGTATAGTCAAAGGATTTATAATCCTTTATTTAAAGGTATCCCTAGAAGTACTTGTAGATCTGATATCTTTAGACTTCATGGATAATATCGGACATACATACGTGATTTGTTTAACTGCCTTACTTGTAGAGTTTCTCTAACTTGTGATATTGGTAATGATGTTAATGGAATGATTATTTGACAATTACATGTCATTGGATAGATGATAATTATTGTATGCAAGAATATATTATCGCTTTTAAATATGATGAAGATTAGAGTGATACTGCTATTTTTATAAGTACTACTATTTGCGAAGTTATTGCATTTATAATATTAATAAAAAAAGCATTGTGTATGTCTTTTGATAATTCTTCTAATAATAATGCCCCTATTTTTAAAACTGCATTTGCAACCACCACTTGACCGAATTGTTTCATGTTAGGTATGCATGTCATTTTATAATTTAATTATTAAAGTGGCCTTGATTTATTTTCGACTGAGATTATTCATGTTCGAAGAGCAGTTGTTGTTATTCAAGGAAATAATAGATAATATAGAATTCGGGAATTTAAGACTAAGTGTACCAAACATAACCTTAACCCCAGATTCATGCCAGATGAAATCGTTACTAGATGTGTAACAACCCGACCAGTCGTTTCATTTTCTAGATTCCCGTTCCCCTAATTAAGACTCCTCATATGTTCTTTTACTGTTTTATGACACGCGGGGATGGTTGGTTTAGGTTGGGTTCGGGTTGAAATTGAAACACCTAGTTCCTTAATAGTAGCCTATAATGGTTAAGTTTAACTTGAGTCAAAATTTTGAGTAACCAACCTTGGAACCGGGATTTGACAATCCCAATAGGTTCATATGATCATTTTGGAATTGGCATATGTTCGGATCGGGTTTTAGAAGATCCGGGAACGTTTCAACACTTAATATTGATAGTTGGCGCATTGAAGGTTTTCCAAGTTCTTTAAGTTTTGTTTGGAGTAGAATTTGGAATTATCAAGGTCTGTTTGGGATTCCAAGACTTGGAATAGTTCTTTATGCTGATTTATGACTTGCACACAAAATTTTGCATCATTCTGAGTTTATTTGGTAGGAATCGGACGCACAGAAGTGTTTTTAGAAGTTTTTAAGTTTCATGTTGAATTCATGTGTTTTGGCGTCCGATTCGTAATTCTAAAGGTTATTTTGGTGTTTTAGCGATGTGAGAAAGTTTGTAGTATATTTTTGGATGTATGAGTGTAATTGGATGGGGTCCCGAAGGCCCCGAATGGGAAACAGATTGGAATCAGACTCGGATTTGAACATAAGGGTCTGCTAGTGGCTTCAAGACTGGTGCACTCGCACCTACGTGGAAATGGTCGCAGGTGCGAGCTCGCTGAAGTGGCCCATTGACCACATAAGCGGCTTGGCGTGGGTTGTCTAGTGGTCGCAGAAGCAGAGAGTTTACCGCACCTGCGAGCTCGCACGTGTGAGGAATGTGATAGTAGAAGTGGGAAAAGGCTATCCAAGCGTAGGCTCACAAGTGTGATCAACCTTTCCAAAGAAGCGAGGCGAGATGGCCTGGGAAAGGGTTGTTTGCCTCGACAATATGATAACACCACTGTTATGGGATTTGTCTGTTTGCCTCTACAAATGATAACACCACTCTTATGGGGTCGGGTCGTTCGTCTCGGGTCATTCACTTCGGTAGTATAATAACATTATTCTTATGGGATCGATTTATTTGCCTTAGTAGTACTGAGTACCACTATTCTTATGGGATCAGACCATTCGCCTCAGAAACTTCGTGCTTAATAATCGAAATAGGTTCCAGTTTGGGTATAATTGAGTTAGTGCCTTCACAGCCAATTATCAGATGTTGATGATGTGATACAAACTCCTATTGTATTTATTGTAGTTGCTTTTAATGTCTACTTTATGCACTTATATTATTATTATTGACCTCAAGTAAGTGTCAAGTCGACCACCCGTCACTACTTCTTCGAGGTTAGACTAGATACTTACTGGGTACACGTTATTTTCCGTACTTATGCTACACTTATGCACTAATGTGCAGGTACTGAGACAGGTTCCACCAATGACCACACGGGCATGTAGCCGATCATATATGGAGAATTAGTGGTGATTTACTTGCCTTGCTACCATCCGTAGACCTGGATTCTCCTTCCACCTTATTTACTATTTCTGTCTATTACTTTCGCACAGTAGCTTTAGTAGTTTTCTATATTCCCTAGATTGCTCATGTACTTGTGACGTCGAGTTTTGGGGATTTGTAGCACCTATGTAGTGTTGTACTTGTCATTTCTATCACCGTAGAGCATGTACTTATTATGTTGATATTTTGTTCAAATAGTCTTGTCACCGTTGCATGAAATCTAGTTTAAAGTGTTCGCTGAAAAGGAAAGCTTTCATATTAACATGGTTAAAAAGGGGTAATATAAATTGTAGTTACACTTCTGGTCTTGCCTAACGTCGGTGTTAGATGCAGTCTTGACCTATTGTGGATTTGGGTCGTGATATCTTGGTATCAAAGCTATAGGTTCATATAGTTCTCACGAGTCATGAGCTTGCCTAATAGAGTCTTGCGGATCGGTGCAGAGACATCCACACTTATCTTCGAGAGGCTATAGGGTGTTACGAAACTTTTCTTTCTTCATCTCCTATCGTGCAATTGATATCATGCTAAGTAATCTTTCTATTGATCTCTCACAGATGATGAGAACACACGCGATGGATGTACCTGGTAGTCAAAGGACTGCTCCCGTTTTTGCTGGAGGCTGAGGTCGAGGAAGAAGCCGGGGGAGGGCTCTAACTGCAGTTAGAGGACGAGGGCGCCCTAGGGTTGCTCCCCTTGTACCACCAATGGATCCAGTGGAGGATCCTATTGTTGAGGAGCAGGATGAGGCGCCTGCACCTCTGGCAGCTTCGACAAATATCATGAGTACGCCAGGATTTCAGGAGGCCATGGGTCGTATGTTGCGGTTCATGGACTCTATGATTTCATTTCAAACGGAGCCCGCCACATCTCAGGCGAGAGGGGGGAGCACAAACCCCACCGCTCAGGCTCTAGGGCACACCACTGGCATTTATCAGACCCCTAGTGCACTACCTGTAGGCGGAACCCAGCATGTTACAGTGGCTATGCTAGAGCCTGTACTAGTCACGACCGTTGATCAGCAGAACCGGCTAGACAAATGGACTAGACTTTTCCCCTATCTTTGGGGATGAGCGGCCAAGGACCTCCAGGATTTCATTGACTAGTGCAAGGATAGGCTCCAAAACATGGGGATATTGGAGTCGAACGGGGTGGACTTTGCTAGTTATTAGCTTGAGGGAAAGGCCTGCACATGGTGGTAGGCTTACCTTATTAGCATGCCAGCAGGATCACCTCCTTTGACTTGGGATCAGTTTACACATATGTTCTTAGAGAAGTAAATACCACCTTCTAAGAGAGAGGAGCTTCGGGGTCAATTTGAGCGACTCCGTTAGGGTCACATATATGTCACCAACTATAAGGCAATATTCACTGACTTGTCTCGCCATGCAGATATTATACTCCCCACAGATGCAGAGAAGGTGTGGAGGTTCGCTGCTGGTATGCACCCAGAGATTCAGGTACCTATGGCCCATGTGGCAAAGATGGGGACGTCCTTTTAGCAGGTTATGGAAATAACTCAGAAGATAAAGCATATTTGCAACCGCAACAGAGATTTTGCGCCGAGGAACAAGCGACCCCGGTAGTTTAAAGGATTCAGTGGCGCCCCACCTGGGGGCAGAGGTAATTTCATGAGGGGTCAAACCAGCAGGACCATGCAGTGAGCACCACCGCCTGCTCGAAGTTCTCCAGCACGACCTTATTTGATTGCCATTCTAGAGAGTACTTACCGCCGACCAACTATCCGGGTTCTCCACTGGGTATTCAGGCTATCATAATCAGACTTCAGGTCAGTAGTCCACCAATATGAGGGGTTGTTTCTAGTGCAGGGATCTTAGTCACGTAAAGAGGTTTTGTCCTAGACTTCGGGGTAAGGCCGAGGAGCAGAACTATCAGCCCATGCTTACCACACCAGTCACCACACCTCCCGCCCATCGGCCAGAGGCGGAGGGTAGGTGGCCAAGGGTCGTACTAGAGGTGGAGGCCTGTCAGATGGTGCTCTGACTAGATTCTATGCTATCTCCACCAGGCCAAAAGCAATCTCCTCTGATGCAGTGATCATATGTACTATTTTTGTCTGGCGGAGGGATGCCTCAATATTATTTGATCCAGGATCTACTTACTTCTATGTTTCTTTTCTGTTTACTCCTGGTTACGCACATTCTAGGTGACATGCATGTGGGCTTGCACAGTGTGAATTATGACTTGGTTGATTCTGTGATATTGTGTACTTACCTAATATTGTTTCTATCCATAAAATTTCTATGTGTTAGAGAAATTAGGTTGTGAATCATGTTAGAAATCATGTTTAGGCTATATGTGTATTCTGTTAGGACCCACTGAGGTCATATCTACCATTGAGATATTTGTTTAAATTGCAGTTAAAAACTCAGTCATATTCATTCATTCACATATCATATCTCAGTATATGTTATCATTTGTTGTCACGTCATGTTATCATTGTTTGGGCTAATTGGAATAAGATTTGTGAGCACAAGAGACTGGAGAGGTTGACGACTGAGTTTGGGCCTGAGGCCTAAATTGATATTGATAGTAACAGGATGCACACCGTAGTAGGTTTTATTGATTCAAGATGGGATCAGGTTGCATGCTGCAATATGCCATATTTGCTTTATATATTATTATTATTATTATATGGATCAGGCTGCATGATGCAGCAGGTCTTATAGGATTTACTACTATTATTATTATTGATGGGATCAGGTTGCACGCTAAAACAGAATATATTGGCTTTATATTAGCGCTTGGGCAGGATCCACCCCTCAGGAGTCTAACATACCAATAGTGAGCGCAGGTACCGCATAGTGTTGAGTGGCTGAGTGTGCTGAGTGGATGAGTGTGCTGAGTGATTGAGCATGATGAGTGGGAGTGAAACACAGTAAGATTGAGTACTGTTAGGGTGTGAGTACATGAGTTCATCACTGTGATGCATACTTGGCATATCAGCATAGAGATGCATTTCCTCACACTATACGGTTTTGTGACATTCATGAGTTCACATGCACATGTAGGCATAGAGATGTACTTTCCTCGTGCTATCTAAACTTGAAATATCTTATTTGTTGATGAAATTTTTCGGAAAAAAAAATCACAGTGTTCAGATTTACTCATATTTTGGTAATTTCGGTGAAAGATTTGGGTTTTATTGTTATACGTGAAAAACATGCCTATCTTCCATAACTGTGAAAAAACCTAGCATCATATGTTTGAGTTATTGCTTGTACTGCTTTTATTATACTGTTATGAGTTTTTCTCGGCTACTAGTGTTAGACTCTGAGCGTTGTCCAAGCTTGTCATACTTTTAACCTAAGGTTAGGTTTGTTACCTATCGAGTACATGTGATCGGTTGTACTCATACTACACTTCTGCACCTTGTGTGCATATTTTTTAGTTGATGTTGCTGTGTATGGCGGGAGCTGTCATTGAGGATATACCTGTGTCCCGGTTATATCTTCCTCTTGTTCTTGGTAGCTTTAGATTTGTAAATCTATTTATGTATATTTCGAATAGATGCTGTATATATTTCATACCAACTTTGTAAACTCTAGAACTTAGAAGCTCATGACTTGTACTACCAATCCTTGGGATTTTTGTATAAAATATCCATTATTTCATCATTCCTTTTCTCCGTAAATCTCATTTGAAATTGGATTAGTGTTAAATTTGCTTATCTAGCGGGTTGGGTTAGGAGCCATCATGAATAGTTAGATTTTGGGTCGTGACATAATATTGATCTAGTTTGTCATAGAGATGTTTTAATTCTATTTGATATGGGTTCTACTTATTCCTGCGTGTCATCCTATTTTACTTCATATCAGGTTGTGCCTCATGATTCTTTGAGTGCTCCTGTGTATGTGTCCACGTATGTGGGAAATTCTATTACTGTAGATCTTGTGTATCACTCGTTTGTGATTACTATCGAGAGTCTTGAGACAAGCATAAATCTCCTACTTCTTGATATGGTAGACTTTGATGTTATTTTGGGCATGGATTGGCTGTCACCTTATCATGCTATATTGGATTTTTACGCCAAGACGGTGATATTAAACACGCCAGGGTTGCCTCAACTAGAGTTAAAGGAGACTCCTGACCATTCTACCAACATGGTTATATCTTATGTCAAGGCTCAACGTCTGGTCGAGAAGGGATGTCTAGATTATTTGGCCTATATTCGTGATTTTAATACGGAGGTTCATTCATTGAATTCAGTGAATGTTCTGTGTGAGTTTCTAGAGGTGTTTCCTTCAGATCTGCCAGGGATGCCACCCAACAGAGATGTTTACTTTTGTATTGATTTGGCTCCAGGCATTCAACCCATTTCTATTCCACCATACTGGATGGCCCTGTCTGAGCTGAAGGATATGAAGAGGAGTTGTAATATTTGCTTGATAAGGGATTCATTAGATCTAGTGTCTCGCCTTAGGGTGCGTCCGCATTATTCGTGAAGAAGAAAGATAGTTCGATGAGGATGTGTATAGGCTACCGGGAGTTGAACAAAGACGCTATCATGAAAAAGTATCCGTTGCCGAGGATTGTTAAGTTATTTGATCAACTTCAGGGTGCCAATGTGTTTTCAAATATTGATTTGAGGTCTGGCTACCATCATTTGACTATTAGAGCATCAGATGTCCCTAAGATAGCTTTTCGGACTCTGTATGGGCATTATGAGTTCCTAGTGATGTCATTTGGGTTGACAAATGCCTCAACATCATTTATGGATTTGATGAACTGGGTAATTAATACCTATTTGGATTCTTTTGTGATTGTGTTCGCTGATGATATCTTGATCTTATCCTGCAGTCGAGAGGAGCATGAGCATCATCCTTGGATTGTACTTCATACTCTGAGAGATAGTCAGTTATATGCCAACTTCTCAAAGTGTGATCTTTGATTAGACTCAGTCTCCTTTTTGGGGCATGTTGTATCGGTCGAGGGTATAAAAGTGGATCTTAAGAAGATTGAGGCATTTTAGAGCTGGCCTAGACCTACTTTAACTACAGATATTTGGAGTGTCCTAGGTTTGGCGGGTTATCGCTAGTTCATGGAGGGGTTTTCATTCATAGCAGCCATATTGACTAGATTGACCCAGAAGAATCCCCATTCAGGTGGTCGGATGAGTGTGAGTTGATCTTTTAGAAGTTCAAGACTGCTTTGATATCGGGCTAATATTGGTATTGCCCACATGTTCAGGATCCTACATGATGTATTGTGATGCATCACGTATTGAGCTCAGTGCAGTATTGATGCAGGATAGCAAGGTGATTGCATACACATCGCGACAGTTAAAGGTTCATGAGAAGAATCCTGTTCATTACCTATAGTTGGCAATATTTGTTCATGCACTAAAGATTTGGAGAAACTATCTCTACGGCATGTCGTGCAAGGTATTTACGGATCATCGGAGTCTACATTATTTGTTCAGGCAAAAGGATCTCAACTTGAGGCAGCAGAGGTAGTTGAAGATGCTTAAAGACTATGATATCACCATTTTGTATCATCCCAGGATGGCCAATATGGTGGCTGATGCCCTGAGTAGAAAGGCTATGAGTATGGGTAGCCTTGCTTATATTCTATTAGGGGGAGGCCGCTAGCATAATTTGTTCAGGCTTTGGCCAATAAGTTCATGAGATTAGATGTTTTAGAGACCAGTCGTGTTCTAGCTTCCACGGTCTCTCGGTATTATTTGTACGAGCGCATCAGAGAGCGTCAGTATGATGACCCCAATTTTCTTGTTCTTAAGGATGGTGCCAAGCAAGTTACTATTGGAGATGATGGAGTGTTTTGGATGTAGGTTCGTATTTGTGTGCCCAATGTGGATGGGCTTTGTGAGTTGAGTGTTGAGGAGGCCCGCAACTCCTAGTATTCCGTTCATCCAGGTGCTGCAAAGATGTATGAGGAATTGCGGTAGCATTACTGGTGGAGGAGAATAAAGAAGGATATAGTTGTATATGTAGCTCGGTGTCTGAATTTCCAGCAAGTAAAGTACGAGCATGAGAGGCCTGGTGGTTTGCTTCAAGGGATTGAGATTCCTTAGTGGAAGTGGGAGCGTATTACCATGGATGTTGTTGTTGGGCTCCCATAGACTCAAAAGAAGTTCAACTCGGTATGGGTCATTGTTGACAGCTTTACCAAGTCGGCTCATTTCATTCCAGTAGTAGTTACCTATTCTTCAGAGCAGTTGGCTGGGATCTATTTTCGCGAGATCGTCCGTCTTCACGGTGTGGCCATGTCCATCATTTCTGACTGAGGTACACAGTTCACCCCGCACTTCTAGAGGTCCATATAGGGTGAGTTAGTCACACGGGTTGAGTTGAGTACAACATTTCACCCCCATACGGATGGACAGTCCGAGCGCCCCATTCCGATATTGGAGGATATGCTCGTGCTTGATTTATGGATTTAGGGGGTTGAGTTAAGGTGTTGAAGTTGTAAAAGCCGTGATCATATTGAGGCAAAGTTGTAAATTGTTGAAATACCATTCTTGTTGAGTTATTCACTTTTGGTTGTTATGGTTGAGAATCTTGTATATATTGTGGTTTAGCCATGTACTATTTATTGTGGAAACAATATTATTGTTGACTTCTCTGGCAAGTTGTGGTATTGGGAACTTGAGATGTGATTTGTGATATGTTGTGATCTTGATACGCATGCTGTGGTATAAGGATAGGGGTTGATAAGCATGCGGTAAGATAAGCTGGGCTTGATGCACGTGTTTTTAGTAGGGGAACTACTTGAAGCCATGCGGTTTGATGAGGTGGCTAAAACACAGGTAGCTATTTCAGGTAAAATGCATTTCAAAACTAATTGCAAGACTCCCGTGGAGATATATAAGGAAAGATTGTGATTTTGATTATGAAACGAGACTACAAAGAGGTACCTTGGTAGTGATTCTTGTTGATATCTTCCATTTACATCACTTGTGTTTTTCCTGGAATGTTTCCTTGGCATTCTTACTTTTTCCTTGATGTCTTTATTGCCTAAATCTCAGTGTACCTATTCTTGTTGTATTTCTTCGTTGTATCATTTCCATTGTTTCTATAAATATACTGTACTATACCTGTTCAGTGTCTTGGTTTATTCTAGTAGGTGTCTTGACATGACCTCGTCATTACTCTACCGAGGTTAAGCTTGATACTTATTGGGTACCGTTGTGGAATACCCATACTATACTTCTGGACATCTTTTGTGAATCTTGGTACCTTATACTAGCCTAGCCATATATGAGTTGATCTTGGATCAGAGACTTTAAGGTATACGTACTATCGTTCGCAGGCCTCGAAGTGACCCTCTATCTTACTTTCTATTGCATACTCTCATTGTAGATACTGATGTATTAAGGATGTTTCAGTATACTCGTGTAGAGCTTATGACTCGGTCTCACTGGATTTGGGGTGTTATTTTCAGTTGTATTGTGGAGTCCTTTCTATGATAGATGTTGGTTTAATTCGAACTTTTCTTATTATTTCTCTTAATTCTTCATGTAAACTAGGCTTACCTAGTCTTAGAGACTAGGTGCCATCACGACATCCCACGGAGGGAGATTGGGCTCATGACAAGTTGGTATCAAATCTCTAGGTTCATAGGTGTTACGATTCATAAGCACGTTTATTAGAGTTTCGCGAATTGATACAAAGATGTCTATACTTATCTTCGAGAGGCTATGAAAATATTAGGAAAAATCCACTTCTCTGATTCCTTATCGTTTGAACTTGTTGACATTGAAATTTTGAATCTTTGTCTTTCTATTCTCTCACATATGGTGAGGACACGCATTGCTGAATCCGACAATCAGGCACCTGCGCTCCCAGTTAGAGCCGCGAGAGGCCAAGGCCAGGCAGAGGCCGAGGAGAGGCACATGGTGCAGCCAGAGTACCTGCTTGAGTTGCGACAGAGGAGACACCAGTAGCTCCAGCTGGGGGCCAGGCACCTGAGGCACCTGTTTCCACCCTTCCACTTAGGAAACTCTCGCATAGTTCTTGAGCATGTTTGGTAATCTAGCTTAGGGGGGAAGGGTTAACGCCCGCGGCTCGTACCCCAGAGTAGCGGGTACATGTTGACCAGGTCCTAGAGGTTATAGCGGTGCAGCCGGTTGTCCCAGTTCAACCTGAGGTTAGGATATCAGCATATAAGAAGGAGCAACTTAGACTTGAGAGGTACAAGAAGTACCAACCCCTAATTTCAGCGGTCTAGCTATAGAGGATGCACATGATTTTCTGGAGAGGTGCCACCGTATTCTCCACACCATAAGTATTATGGAGACGAGCGGGGTTGCCTTTACAAATTTCCAGATATTGGGAGCAGCGTATCAGTGGTGGCGGGCTTACGAGGAGGGTAGCCCACCTGATGCAATTTCACTCATATGGGCTCCGGTTTCAGAGATGTTCTTGAGAGAGTTTGTTCCCCAGACCTTCAGGATGCTTGGCGCACGGAGTTTAAGCAGATGCGCTAGGGTAATATGACCGTGTCAGAGTATTCCATTAGATTGAGTGAGTTGTCAAGACATGCATCTGCCTTGGTTTCCACAGACAGAGAGCGAGTCCGTCGACTTATCGAGGGGCTCCACTATGGTGTTAGATTCAACATGGTTCAAGAGTTAGAGGCAGATGCCCCATATCAGCAGGTGGTAGATATCGCCAAGAGATTGAAGGGTATGCGGGGATGAGAGTGAGAGAGAGTACATGGAGGCTAAGAGGCCTCGAGATTCTGGCGAATATAGTGGTGTCGGTGCCAAAGTTATAACCCGTCAGTGTAGGGGCTATGTGAGTCATCCAATCCATTCAGCACTTCTATTTTCTAGCGGTACTCCGGTTACTCCCAGGTCTTAGGTTGCTCATTATGTACCTCCAATGTCTAGTGCATCTCCTGCACGAGGTGCTTTCAGTAATAAGTCTAGCCGACCAAGACCGTGTCATTTGCAACATCCACGTCCTTCTAGATCTTGTTTTGAATGTAGTGATACTCGTCATACGGTGAGGGACTACCCCAGACTCAGGAGGGGTGTACCTCCACCAACTACTCAGGCTCCATACTTTCCACAGATCTCCAGACTTCTCAGGTTGTGGTTACTGCTCAAGTTGCTGCTCCACCTGCACAACTAGCTAGGGGTGGAGATCAGGTGATTAGGGTCGCCCTAGAGGAGGCTAGGCCATATGTTATGCTTTTCTGGGTAGGACGGAAGAACTTGCATTAGAAGTATTGTTCTGATTTGTCATAGAGATTCATGTATTATTTGATCCAGGCTCCACTTATTTATATGTATCATCTTACTTAGCTCTGTATTTGGGTATATCTCGTGATTCTTTGAGTTCTCATGTTTATGTGTCCACGTATGTGGGAGATTCTATTGTTATTGACCGTGTGTATCGGTCATGTTTAGTTGTTATGGTTGTTTTGACACTAGAGTTGATCAATTGTTACTCAATATGGTAGACTTTTATGTTATTTTTGGCATGGAATGGTTGCTGACCTATCATGTTATTGTTGATTGTCATGCCAAGACGGTGACATTAGCTATGCCTGGTTTACTGCGGTTGGAGTGGAGATGTACTTTGGATTATGTTCCTAGTAGGGTTGTGTCCTTCCTTAAGGTGCAACAGATGGTTGAGAAGGGGTGTGATGCATATCTAGACTTTGTTAGAGATGTCAGTGCTAATACTCCTATCGTTGAGTCAGTTCCGGTAGATGTATTTAGATGTATTTCCGGCAGATTTTCCGGGCATGGCACGCGATAGAGATATTGATTTTGGTATTGAATTATTATCGGCCACTCAACCCATATTTATTCCAGCATATCGTATGGCCTCATCAGAGTTGAAGGAGCAGTTGCAAGATTTGCTTGACAAGGGTTTCATTCGGCCTTGCTTGTCACCTTGGGATGGTCCAGTTTTGTTTGTAAAGACGATGGAAGGTTCAATGCACATGTGTATTGACTATCGGCAGTTGAAAAAGGTTACAGTGAAGAACATATATCCATTGCCACACATTGATGACTTATTTGATCAGCTATAGGGTACCAGAGTGTTCTCAAAGATTGATTTGCAGGCATGGTATCATCAGTTGAAGTTCGGGATCCGAATATCCCGAAGACTACCTTTAGGACTCGGTATGGTCACTACGAGTTCCTTGTGATATTATTTGGCCTGACCAACGCCCCAACAATATTCATCCACCTGATGGACAGTGTATTCCATCCATATCTTGATTCATTCATCATTGTGTTTATTGACGACATCTTAGTGTACTCCCACAACCGGGAGGGTCATGAGCAACATTTGAGGAATGTGCTCCAGACCTTCAGAGAAAAGAAGTCTTATGCAAAATTCTCAACGTGTGAATTCTGTCTTGATTTTGTGGCATTTTTGGGTCATGTAGTGTCGAGTGAGGGCATCAAGGTAAATCTGAAGAAGATCGAAGCAGGGGAGAGTTAGCCCAGAACGTCTTCCGCTAGTGAGATCTAGAGTTTCTTGGTTTAGCCAGGTATTACAGTCGTTTTGTAGAGGGTTTCTCATCTATTGCTATATCTAAGACCAGATTGACCCAAAAGGGTGCTCCGTTTATATGGACCGAGGAGTGTGAGGAAAGCTTTCAAAATCTTAAGACTACTTTGACTACAACCCCGATGTTGGTGTTGCCTACTGGTTCGGGGTCTTACACTGGTAGTGTGATGCGTCACGATTTGTCCTTGGTACAGTGTTGATGCAAGAGGGTAGGGTGATTGCCTACGCATCTAGACAGCTGAAGGTTCATGAGAAGAATTATTATATCCATAACTTGGAATTATCAGCTATTGTTCATGCCTTGAAGATTTGGCGGCACTATTTGTATGGTGTCCCATATGAGGTCTATTATGACGGCCAAAGTCTCCAGCATTTGTTCAAACAGAAGGACCTTAACTTGCGGCAATAGAGATTGTTAGAGTTTCTTAAGGACTATGATATTACTATTATATTTCATCACGAGAAGGCCAATGTGATGGATAATGACTTTAGTCGAAAGGTCGTGAGCTTGAGCAGTTTAGCATATCTACCATCAGCAGAGAGGCCATTAACATTGGATTTTCAGGCCATGGCCAACCAGCTTGTTAGATTTGATGTTTCAGAGCCGAGTCGAGTTCTTGTTTGCAGGGTTTCTCGATCTTCTCTATATGATCACTTAAGAGAACATGAACATAAAGACCCGCATTTGCTTGTTCATAAGGACATGATACAACACAGTGATGCCAGGGAGGTTTCTATCAGAGATGATTGTGTGTTGCAGATACATCTTCCTAATGTGGATAGGTTACATGAGTTGATTCTTCAAGAGGTCCACAGTTTGCGGTACTCCATTCATCCGGATGACGCTAAGAAGTATCAGGATTTGAGGCAGAACTATTGGTGGAGGATAATGAAGAAAGACATAGTGGAGTATGTAGCTCAGTGCCTAAATTGTTAGCAGGTGAAGTATGAGCACCATAGACCCAAAGGATTTCTTCAGAGACTTGATATTCCCGAATGAAAATGGGAGCGCGTTGCCATGGACTTCGTTGGTGGGCTCCCACAGACTCAGAAGAAATTTGACGTAGTATGGGTGATTGTATACAGGATGACCAAGTCAGCTCATTTCATTTTGGTGGTGACTACCTATTCTTCTGAGTAGCTAGCTCAAATCTGTATCCGCGAGATTGTCCAACTTCATGGTGTGCCAGTATCCATCATCTCTGATCGGGTCATGCAACTTACATTGCATTTCCGGAGAGTCATATAACGTGAGTTAGGCACAAGGGTGGAGTTGAATACGACATTCCACCCTTTGATGGACAGACAATCCAAGTGCACTATTCAAATATTTGAGGATATGCTTTGTGCCTGTGTTATGGACTTTGGGGGTTCTTGGGATCAATTCTTGCCGCCACAGTTTTCCTACAACAACAGTACCAATCGAGTATTGAGATGGCTCTTTGTGAGGCCCCATATGGTAGACGGTGTCCCTCCCCAGTTTGTTGGTTTGTGTCGAGAGAGGCTAAGTTATTAGGAACAAATTTGGTTCGAGATGCCTTCGAGAAGGTCAAGTTGATCCAGGATCAGCTTCGTACACCCCAATCTATATATAGGAGTTATGCGGATTAGAAGGTTCGTGATGTTGCATTCAAGGTTGGAGAGCGAGGCTTACTCTGAGTTTCACCCGTAAAGGGTGTGATAAGGTTCGAGAAGAAGAGCAAGTTGAACCCTAGGTATATAAGACCTTTTTTTATTCTTGAGAGGATTGGTGAGGTGGCCTACAAGCTTGCATTGTCACCTAGTCTATCTGCAGTTCATCTGGTATTCTATGTTTGTATGCTCCGAAAGTATCACAGTGATCTGTCCCATGTGTTAGATTTCAACATAGTCAAATTGGACAAGGAATTGTCTTATGTTGAGGAGCCGGTGGCCATTTTGGATAGGCATGTCCAAAACTTGAGGTCAAAGAGCAATGGTTTAGTGAAGAATTTGTGGATAGGTCAACCAGTCGAGGAGGCGACTTGGGAGACTGAGCATGATATGCGTAGCCTTTACCCTCATCTTTTCACCACTTCAGGTATGTCTCTATACTCATTCGAGGACGGATGTTTGTTTTAAGAGGGGGAGGATATAATACCAGGCCAATCATTTTGATTATTTTAGCCTTGTTTCCCTTAGATATTTCTTCCTCTAAGTTATATTGTAGTTATGTTACTTGTCGGGGTGGTTGGATTTTGTTTAGGGTATGTTTAGGAGTAAAATGTGACACTTAATCCCAAAGTTGGAGGTTGAAGCTGAAGGATTGACTGGAGTTTGAATTTGTATAAACGACTCCAAAATGGAGTTTTGACGGTTTTGGTAGATTTTTATAGTGATTTTTGACATAGGAGAGTGTTCAGATCTGGAGTTGGAGGTCCGTAGGTCATTTTGGTTTGAATTGTCGAAAGTTAGAAAGTTAATGGTTTGGAAGGTTGACAAGCTTGACCGAGAGTTGATTTTATTTGTATTGGGATATGATTCCGAGTTAGGAAGTTGGAATAGGTCCATTGTGTCATTTATGACTTGTGTGCAAAATTTGAGGTTAGTTGGTTTGGTATAAATCGGTGTTAGTTTTGGAAGTTGGATATTCATGGTTTCAATAGTTTTGGATTGGGTTGTGATTAGTAGAATCGATATTGTTTTATGTGATTTTTGGCCTCGAGTAGGTTTATTATGTTTTTTGGAACTCATTGTTATATTCGGACGGGGTCCCAATGACCCGAATGTGAATCAGAATAAAATTGGATCATTTTTGGACATCGAAAAGAGTTGAAACTGCTAAAATATGGTGTTATCGCACCTACGGTGGATTTGGCCGCAAGTGCGAAGGCACAGGTGCAGAAAGGGCATCGCAGATGTAGATTTTAGTGTTCTAGGGAAGGACAACATGTGCAGCCAACACTTGCAGAAGCGGGCTCGTAGAACTGACCCACTGCCCGTAGAAGCGGAGGGTGCTGGGCCTAAGTGAAAGATGTACCTGCCATGGCTATTCCGCTGGTGTGGAGCCGCAGATGTGGATGAGGGTCCCCAATAGAGAGATCACTGCGCAGAAAAAGGGCTATTCAAGGGTTTTATTTGATTCTTCATCCTTTGACTTAGAGAGCTCGATTTTGGGCGATTTTGAGAGAGATTTTCCAGGATTTTATCGGGGTAAGTGATTCTGACTCGAATTTGGCTATAATGCATGAATCCATTATTGTTTTTATCATTTAATTAGTATCATTAGTTGGAAAAAATGGGGGAATTTTTTGAAAACTTCATAGATTATATTTTAAGGATTTGAAGGTCTATTTGAGATCAGAATTGAGTAATTTTAGTATGGTTGGACTCGTTACTGAATGGGTGTTCCGATTTTGTAAGTTTGGTCAGGTTTCGAGATGCAATCCCGGGGGTTGAATTTTTGATTTTCTTTAAAGATTGCATCTTTATTATCCGGAATAGTTCTTTATGGTTTGAATTTATGGTATAAAGTTATTTTGGCTAGATTCGAGCCCTTCGGGGTTAGTTATTCGCGGAAAAGTCTTACTAGTGGATTGAGTTAGCGTGTTTTAAGGTAAGTATCTTTCCTAACTTTGTGTGGGTGAATTACCCCTTAGGTTTAGTATGGTTTGTGTTAGTTGTGGTACGTGGAAGACATGTACACTAGGTGACGAGTGAGTGCATGGGCTAAATGTGGTATTTGACCGGTTAAAGCTATGTCGATTATTTTTATGCCTTTAATTGAATTTTCATAACATGTTATATTCGTTATCGTTAATCTATCCTTACATGCTTCACTTGACATTGTTAATACTTGTCTCATCTCTTACTTGTTATTTTCCCTTATATGCTTAGTTGAAGTTACTATTTTTCTCATTTCCTTGTTAAATACTTAACTGTTGAGTTACCTTAGTTGAAGTTGTTATTTTTTGAAATATCTTATTGTTGAGTTTTGATGTTAAAGTTGTAAAAGTCGTGATCACATTGAGGCAAAGTTGTAAATTGTTGAAATACCATTCTTGTTGAGTTATTCACTTTCGATTGCTATGGTTGAGACTCTTGTACATATTGTGGTTGAGCCATGGGCTATTTATTATGGAAATATTATTATTGTTGACTTCTTTGCCATGTTGTGGTATGGGGCACTTGAGGTGGGATTTGTGATATGTTGTGATATTGATACACATGTTGTGGTATAAGGATATGGGTTGATACACATGCGTTGAGATAGTCTGGGTTTGATACACGTGTTGCTAGTAGGGGAAATATTTGAAATCACGAGGTATGATGAGGTGGGCTAAACACGGGTAGCTATTTCATGAAAAATAATTTCAAAACTATATGTAAGGCTCCCGCGCTGATATAAAGAAATATTATGATTTTTATTGTGAAATGAGACTACGAGGCAGTGCATCGGTAGTAATTCTTGTTGCTATCTTCCATTTACATCACTTTTGTTTTGCCTACATTGTTTCCTTGACATTCTTAATGTGTGCTTCTTTAGTGATATCTTTATCACCTTAATTTTTGTGTAGCTATTCTTGGAATATTTCTTTATTGTATCATTTCCATTGTTTCTATAAATATACCGTACTATATTTGTCCAGTTTCTTTAGTTATTCTAGTAGGTGTCTTGACCTGACCTCGTCACTACTCTACTGAGGTCAGGCTTGATACTTGCTGGGTACTGTTGTGGTATACTCATACTATGCTTCTGCATATCTTTTTGTGCAGATCTTGGTACCTCATACCAGCCTAGAATTCAATACCAGTTGTGTGTGAGTTTCTAGAGGTGTTTCCTGCGGAACTACCGGGAATGCCACCCGATAGAGATATCAACTTCTGTATTGACTTAGCTTTGGGAACTCAACCCATTTCTATTCCACCCTACTGTATGGCCCAAGCTGAGTTGAAGGAATTGAAGGAGCAACTACAAGGTTTTGTTGATAAGAGATTCATTAGACCTAGTGTCACGCCCTGGGTGTATCGGTGTTGTTTGTGAAGAAGGATGGTACGATGAGGATGCGTGCTGATTATCGGCAGCTGAATAAAGTAACTATCAAGAACAAATATCCTTTGCCAATGATTGATGATTTATTTAATCAGCTCTAGGGTGCCAAGGTGTTTTCGAATATTGATTGGAGATCTAGCTACCGTTAATTTATGATTAGGGCATCATATGTCCCTACGACAGCTTTCCAGACTCAGTACGGGTATTATGAGTTCCTAGTGATTTCAGTTGGCTTGACAAATGCCCCAGCAATATTTATGGATTTGATTAATCGGGTATTGAATAAATATCAAGACTGTTTTGTGATCGTCTTCATTGATGATATTTTGGTGTACTCCCGCAGTTGAAAGGATCATAAGAAGCATCTCCGTATTGTGCTTCACAACTTGAGGGATAGTCAGTTATATGCCAAGTTTTCAAAGTGTGAGTTATGGTTGGATTCAGTTGCCTTTTTGGGGCATGTAGTATCTTTCGAGGGCATTAAAGTGGATCCAAAGAAGGTTGAGGTAGTTCAGAACTGATCTAGACCTACTTGAGTTACAGATTCGGGGCTTCCTAGGTTTGGCGAGTTATTATCACCGGTTCGTGGAGGGGTTTTCATCTATTGCTGCCCTATTGATTTGATTGACCTAGAAGGGTGAACCATTTAGGTGTTCTGATGAGTGTGAGATGAGCTTTCAGAAGCTTAAGACTTCTTTGTCTATAGCTATGGTATTAATATTGCCTATGGGTTCGGGGTCTTACACCGTATATTATGATGCGTCATGTATTAGTCTTGGCACGGTGTTGATGGAAGACGGTAGGGTGATTGCTTATGTGTCTTGGCAGTTGAAGATTCATGAGAAGAATTATGTTGTTCACGACTTAGAGTTGACGTCTACTATTCATGCATTAAAGATTTGGAGCCATTACCTTTACGGCATGTCATCGGAGTTTATAGCACTTGTTTAAGCAAAAAGATCTAAATCTGAGGCGGGAGAGGTGGTTAGAGCTGTTAAAACACTATGATATCACCATTTTGTACTATCTCGGGAAGCCCAAAATGGTGGCCGACGCCTTGAGTAGAAAGGCCGTGAGTATGGGTAGCCTTGCATATATTCCAGTTAGTGAGAGACTGTTAGAATCATATGTTCAGTCATTGGCCAATCAGTTCATGGGGTTAGATGTTTCGCAGCCTAGTCAGTTTCTTACTTGCTCTGTCTATTGGTCTTCTTTGTATGAGCGCATCAGAGAGCGTCAGTATGAAGACCCCTTGTTGTTTGTCCTTAAGGACACATAGTAGCATGGTGATGCCAAGGAGGTTTCCATTGGATATAATGGGGTGTTGTGGTTGCATGGTCGGATTTGTGTGCCTGATGTGGATGAGCTGCATGAGTTGATTCTTGAGGAGGCCCACAGTTCTCGGAATTTTATTCATCCGGGTTCCGCCAAGATGTATCATGATTTGAGGCAACATTATTGGTTGAGAATAATGAAGAAAGATATAGTTGAGTATGTGGATCGATATTTGAACTACTAGCAGGTGAAGTACAAGAATCAGAGGTCTGGCAGTTTGCTATAGAGACTTGAGATTCCCGAGTGGAAGTGGGAGCGTATTACAATAGATTTCGTTGTTGGGATCCCGCAGACTTTGAAGAAATTTGACGTAGTATGGGTCATTATGGATAGGTTTACCAATTCGACGCATTTTATTCCGATGGCGGCTACCTATTCTTCAGAGCAGCTGGCTGAGATCTATATCTGCGAGATTGTTCGTCTTCATAGTGTGGCGATGTCCATTACTATTGATTGGGGCACATAGTTCAAACAGTTCTAGAGGGTTGTATAATGTGAAATAGGCATACTGGTTGAGTTGAGTACGAAATTTCATCCCCAGACAGACGGGCAGTTCGAGCGCACCATTCAAATCTTGGAGGATATGCTTCACACCTATGTTATGTATTTCGGGGGTTCTTGGGATCAGTTCTTGCCGCTTGCCGAGTTTGCCTACAAAAACATCTACCAATCAAGTATTCAGTTGGCTCTTTATGAGGCCTTATATGGCTGGCGGTGTCGTTCTCTAGTTGATTGGTTTGAGTCAGGAGAGGCTCGGTGTTGGGTATTGATTTGGTTTGGGATGCCTTGGAAAAGGTCAAGATGATTATGGATCGACTTCGTACAAGAGAGATGGTGAGATGGCCTACAATCTTTCATTGCCACCTAGATTACCTTTAGTTCACCCGGTGTTCCATGTTTCCATGCTCCGAAAATATCACGGTTATCCGTCCCATGTATTAGATTTCAGCTAATTCCAACTAGACAAGGAATTGACTTATGAGGAGGAGTCAGTGGCTATTCTAGCACGGCAGGTCCGGAAGTTGAGTTCTAAGAGTTATCCCTATGTTAGGGTGCAGTGGAGAGGTCAGTTGATCGAGGCAGCTACATGGGAATCCGAGTCCGATATGCGGAGTAGATACCCCCACCTTTTCACCAATCTAGGTACTCTTTTATGTCTATTTGAGGACGAACGTTTCTTTTAGAAGCGGAGAAAGTGATGAACCGATAGGTCGTTCTTAGTACTAGCCTTACTTTTGTGTTCTGAGACCTCTATTAGCCTGGTATGATGTTTCTTACTTTGCGTTCATGGTTCGTATCCCCTTTTGATAAAAAAGCTTTTATGTGAAAAATTTAAGAAAACGTGATTTTTGTCTTTAAAAAAAACTTGAGTTTACTACGGGCAACATTTTGTGAAAACGACTTCGGATTGGTGTTTTGACGATTCCAGTAGGTCCGCATCGTACTTTTACTTGGGCGTATGCCCGGAATTTAAATTGGAGGTCCGTAGGTTATTTGACTCATTTTGGCGAAAGCTAGTATTTTGGAAGTTTGAAAACCTTCTAAGTTTAACCATAAATTGACTTCATGTCGACTTGGTATAGGTCCGTATTACTATTTAAATCTTGTCTGCAAAATTTGGTTCCATTCGGAGTCGGTTTGACATGATTCAGATGCTTAGATGTGATTCTAGTTGTTCTTGAGTTTCCATTGAAATTTCATTCATTTTGATGTTCGATTTGTAGATTTAGATGTTATTTTGGTGATTTGATCGTGTGATCAAGTTCATATAATTCTATTACACTTGTGTACATGTTTGATTTGGAGCCGGAGGGCCTCATATGAGATTCAGACGCGTTTCGTAAGAGTTTGGAATGACTTGAATAGCAGGTGCACTGTTTCTTATTGTGTTGGACTGTAGATCTTGCATTTTCGAGGTCTGGCTCATAAATACGAGCCTCGCTTTTCCGATCACTACATTATATTTGTGATCATGGGTAGGGGATTGGGGTTCTCGCATTTGTGAGAAAAGAGTATGGGTATCTTCTCAATTGTGAAGAATTGGGTCGCTTTTGCCAAGGAAGGAAGTTCGCATTTGCGATTGATGTGCCGCGATTTCCACATCTAGGCTTCTGATGTAGAGTTCAAATTTGTCAACTATGCTTCGTATTTGCGAACAAGACATCGCAACTCCGAGATCTACAACTAGGTAAAAGGGGGGAAATGAGGACTTAGCTTATTTTACACTACTTCTCAACCCTAAACACTCTAGATGCGATTTTCCAAGAGATATTTCTTCCCAAATTAATTAGTAGGTAACTTTAGTCCATTTATTTTAAATTACCCATTACTTTTCATAAGATTTCAACATCAAATTTAGGATTTCCATGGTAGAAATTAGGAATTTAGGTAGAAATTGGGATTTTGTAAAATTGAGAATTAGACCTTAAATTGAGGTCGAATTTTGAAAAAAATCATACAAAGGGGCTCAGGGGTAAATCAGTAATCAGATTTTTGGTCCGAATCTCAGGTTTTGACCAAACGGGCTCGGGGTTGACTTTGTTGATATTTTCAAAAATAATCAAAATTGAACCTCTTTCATTAATGGGTAGTTTCTAAATCTTTTTTTGAATCATTTGATCAATATTTGATAGATTCGGCTGGTTTGGAGGCTTGTTCAAAAGGCAAGGCCGCGGTTGATTGATTGCTTTGGTTCGCGGACTGAGGTAAGTCTTGTCTCAAACCTTGACTTGAGGGAATTAGGATTCCTGAACTACGTGCTATGTGAACTATGTGAGGAAACTGCGTATATACGAGGTGAAGAGTGTATATACGTGATGATAGGATATAATTACGCATTTTAATCACTTATTACACTCTAATTTGCTGCACTTTAATTGAGTTTGAGCTTTAATCGCTAGTATTTTGCATTAATTGTGTGTTTTATGCCTTGTAGGAGTAATTCCAAGATATGTAGTTATTATAGAATGAATTCATGTGATTTGAATCTTTGAAGTCTGAGTTAAATCCCAAGTAGTTAAGTTGGGACCCTGTTCGGGGATCAACGGATGATAGTTAAGAACGAACGAAGAATTGAGTAGGTATATTGTGCACTGTCTAGTAAAATGTATATAACTTTTCTCTCAGAACTCCATTTAAGCTCCACAATGTATGGTTGGCAATATAATTCAAAAGTATACAACTTTTGTGTTTTACGTTTGTCCAAATTCCAATCAAAACAGGGTGAAAATTGCACGTCAAGCACGCGGTCGAGCAAATGGGGCAGGAAGTGTGAAATGTGCGCGGCCAAGTGCGCGGGGACCCTTCTAGGTGCGCAACCGCGCATGTTATTTCCGGGGAAAAGTGTCATTTTTTTGCATAGGAGAAGGTATAATCTTTTGGGCTCGACCCTACTTGGTATATATACATGGAAAAATAGTATTTTGAGGACTTTTGACACACTTTAGACCTAAGGAGGCAGAGACACAATAGGAGCAAGGCGGAGAATTCTTCTACGAGTTTTTCACTTCCTTCTTCTTATTCCCATTATTGGTTATGAATTCTAATATTGTATTTATGCATATTATTATGATTAGCTAATTGGTTATCTAGGATTTTGATGGAACCTCTTGGAGGATGAATTCTTGTTATGTTTTAATATAATTTAACCTTTGAATTTGTCTATTTGTTCAACTACGTGCTTATATCAGTTGATTGAATGGCCATCGATTGACTGTGCCTATTTATTATGTGTTTCTTGAGAAAGAATACATATTTAGGTAGTTGTTGAACAACATCACTCCTAACGTATGTGAGGAATCAATACAACGGGTTTAAAGGTAGGTTTAGAAATAACAAAGCCTTGACGTGGTCATAATGAGCGGTTAGATAAAGCCAACTAGTGTAGTTCAAGAGAATATGTGTAGTAAGTTGTTGTAGTTGCTCGAGAAAGAATTACAGAACCTAAATTTCTCATGATTAGTAGAGAATACATAGGCGAAATTGTAGGGAACATAGCGGAAGGATTCCAACATTTGGGGAAATCATAACTCTAGATCTCCTAAATTTAATCTCCAACCCTTAGTATCTGTAGTTGTTAATTTACTACTTTAGTTTCTTAGTTAATTAGTTAGATATAAGAATCTTAATATTTATAACTTAGGTATTTATTCTATCTTGTCTTCTTAGCGACATTGAACAATTATGGTGAAACCTTAGTTCTCTGTGGGGTTCGACTCCGGACTCTTAGACCGATCAAATTTTGGCTCCGTTGCCTGGGAACTAACGATGTAGTTGTAGGTGTACATATTTCTAGGTTTGCAAGTTTGAAGTTTTATTTTTGTTTTATTATATCTGATTATTTTTTTTATTTTTATTTTGGACTTGTGAGACATGGAATTATGAAAGTTTTGATGTTGGTAATTCTAGTTTTGATCCTCCTTATGCATATTGTAGAAGAAACCACCCCTTGCAAAATTACAAAAATATTCCCGAGAGCGAGTTATATGAACCAACTCAATCTTATGTGTGGAATGTGTGTGATATATGTGGTGCTCAAGATGGTCACTTTCATGGTTGTGCGTATATTTCTTATCCTCCCCTAATCTCTTGCTATGATGGTTCTACTTTTTCTGGTGAAGTAAATAGGAACAAAGAACCCAGGGAAGCTGACCTGAAGGAGATCACAAATATGTTAAATTTCCTTCTGGAACAAAATAATGAGAAACAACTGCAGATAGAAAGGCAAGAGGCAACTATTCGCAACTTGGAGGGTCAAGTGAGTCAAGTGGTTGAAGCTTTTAATGATCAGCAAGGCAATTTTGTGGATAGTAGCCAAAAGGAGCATGTATTAGATGCATAAATCGAGGTGTTAACAGAGGAGGTCAGAGTAGAACTCCAACAATCAATCAAACTAGATTTCAATGATGTCGATGCTGTAGAAAAGATACTAGAATCAACCAAGGACATTGATGATACATATTTAGCTGACTCTAGTGTCATGGGTGTTGAGGAAGTAGACAGTCCCAATGTTTATTTAGTTGAGCGCATTGGTCCACTCCACATTTTTGGATGATGATATAGAAATAAAGTCATCCGAGCCCCTTGAGGAGTGAAGGAATGAGGAACAAGGTGCCTACATTCTGGAATTCTTCTTGCCAGAAAGTCGGAATTACACACCTCATCTAAAAGCCAAGAAGTGCATAATACTACATATTTTCCTTGGGCCAGTTAGATTCATTCCACCACCCCAGGAGCATAATCATAAGCTTGAATTAAAACTTGGGGTTCAATTCATAAGCTCAAGGTGGAGGCAAAAAGTGGTTCATGGCGTGCCACGACGTTAAATCAAGCACTCGTTCGGAGGCAACCCAGCTTTATTTATTTATTTATTTTTATTATTATTATTTATTTTTTTATTATTGTATTATTCTTGTAGTGTTGATTTTTGTTTTTTCTTAGAATCATGGAAAGCAAAGCCATTGGAAGGACGCAACAACAAACCAGATGGTTGGAACTAAGTGTGAAGTACCCACACGAAGGATCACACCTGGGAGAAGTCTGAGTAACCCATGAGCTGCTAGTGCTTCGGTATTTTACCTACTCGGGAGTTTCTTTTACCCTCTTGTATTTATGAGTGTGCATTGGGGACAATTCACAATTTTGAGTGTGGGGTGAGGAGATTGTTTAGGTGACTTTCCATGCTATTTTAGTTGTGTTAGTTTAATTGAATAATTTTAATATTTTTACAAAAATAGAAAAGATTGGACTTTTCCTGACGATAGATCTATTAGACAATTTTCTTGAGGGATTTAAGTCGAAAGGAAAAGGACAAATTGTTAGGTATTGTAGCAATTCCCCCTTGGTTTTTCTTTGTACCGCGGTTCTTTTCTAAGGGTTTTGTTTGAACCGGTGTAGTTAGTTTTATTTTTTTAGGAGTAGGTCAGTGTGAGATGAATTGAATTAAAGAAATCTCTTGACTTTTTTATGCCTTGAGAATAGTGATTACTTTGGTTGTAACACTTAGGCTCATTTTTTGACTCTTGTATAAGTACCTTAAATTGTATAAGATTAACTTTGCTTAACTACTTTGACTAGAGTGTCTTGATGAAACTAATCATGAGTGAGTTATATGCCATGTGTGTGTGAGGTGTTTGTGTTATTCTGTTCATTGCATTTGATGTCTAGAACTTGCCCCGAGTGTTTGCAAAGCGAAATAGTAGTTTTGTTCAGTCTTGGAAGTGATATAGGTGTTTCTTTGTTGAGCCATATATATATTTTACCCGCCTAATTATTATGTATCGTAGTTAACCCCTTTGATCCTGTAATCCTGTTTCTTTGGCAACCACGTTACAAGCATTACCCATTTGTTTTACTTAACCATCTATTTGAACCTTCTAACCTCTCATGAGCACTTGAATTGTTATGAACTATGTAAAAGTTAAAGTGTGGGGTGGTTGGTTTGGCTTTTGAGTGGAACTAATGAAGTAATGAGAAAGGTGCACTGTTTTGAAAAAGTAAAAGCCACTTGAATTAAAAAAAGAAAGAAAAGGAAAAAATAGTCATACTGCTGTGAAAAAAATATTCCTTGACAAGTGGTGACTCTTGATGTAATTGTGCTAAGTATGGGGTAATATACATTGATATGAAGGTGTAGATTGGTTTGATATAAGTATGTGGTTTGAATGTTAAATTATATGTATTAAAGTGCTTAGGGAGGTGTAGTCACTCTTATATCTAAATATATCATACCCGTCTCGCAGCCTACATTACAACCAAATAAAATCCTACTTGATCCTAGACTGAATGAGCTCGATTAGTAGAGTAGTACACTACGGGAAAGCCTATGGTGCATCTTTTGTGGCATATGAATATTATTTCTGAGAGTGAGTGAATACTTTCTATCTTGAGTTCCTAGTGTTCTCAAATTTTATTGTGTGGAACTACTCTCTTTTGTTGTGTGAGGGCACTTTATTCAGGAAGGAAAGGTAATGTCAGTGATCTCTATGTTAGAGTAAGTAGGTGAATTGTGAATAATGCGTGGTACTTGTGAGTGAAATCTTGAGGTGAAGATGTTACGCTTTTGTGCTTAGTCTATTTTAAATATTGTTGGTGTGATGAGTTAGGAGAATTGTTTAAAAAGGTCGTGTCTATATAAAGTGTAGTTTAATTACCCGAGGACGAGAAATGGTTTAAGTGTGGGGGGTTGATTATTGTCACGACCCAAAATCCTAAATGAGGTCGTGATAGAGCCCAACTGTGGGGTCGGGCAAGCCAACACTCAATTTACTAAGGGTTCTTTCTTATTTGATTAAACGTTTCAACATATCCCAAGTGTTTAAATCTTAAAACATAAATCGAAAAGGATAATTAGCCAGTTTTAATCAAAAGCGGTCATAAGAGGCGTGAACCAATATATATACAGACCCGTAATCCATCGTAACTACCACGTGTGTGCCAGGAACTAGTGTCACAAGTCCTACGGGCATACTAACAGGATATATAAAAGATATAATATACAGTCCCACTGTCTGAAAGAAATAGACGGGAATAAGCAAAAGAAACTCCATGGAACTGCCGAGGATCGTCAGGAGAAGCAACTCACCGTAGAGACAGGTCCAACTATGATCAGAATCGAGCTCCGGTCTGATAACCATATGCACCAGCCTCAGAACCTGTACAATTAAGTACAGAAGCGTAGCATGAGTACATACAAAAATATGTACCCAGTGAGTATCCCGTCTAATCTTGAAGAAGTAGTGACTAGAGGTCGACTTGACACTCACTAAGGTCCAACAGTATAATTTAACAGAATATGATGAAAACGGTAGGCATGTAAAGGTAGTAAAGCAACAAATATATAAGGCACTGAAATCCAAGTAAATGCTGGAAGTAAATAAACAACTACTACTTCATCTTCCCCCAAATATCTGTCAGATCAATAACCATGAATTCAGTAACAATTTATCATGCGCACATGAGATAAGGACAACCGACCTGATCCATAAAAATAATCATGTCTGTGCACTGCCGAGGGTCGAACGGCCCGAACCATAAGTTCATCCTTGACATAAAATAGTCACATCTATGCACTGCCGAGGGTCGAACGACCCGAACCATAAGTGCATCTTTTCCATAAAATAACCATATCTATACACTACCGAGGGTCGAACGGCCCAAACCATAAGTGCATCTTTCAACTCGCCGTGGTGTACGACCTGCTCCCATGAGAGTAGGGGAAATCACACTCCGCTCGCGGAATGTAAATTGCGAAGTGGTCACATGCACACACAATATTCTTTTTAAATTACTTTTCAGTGAAAAATTCCTTAAAAATTCTCGAATTCCATGATCTTAGGGAAATAAGCTGCTGTAACATTAATTCATTAAGCATATAGTTCATTTCAAGAAAAAAACACAAGGCATGATGTGGACCTAACTACCCGGACATAATAATAATAGCTGCTACGTACGGAATCTCGTCACTTTGTACGTACATAGCCCCCACAAACATCACATATAGCATTTAAATCACCTACGGGGACAATTCCCTATTACGAGGTTAGGAAGGAGACTCACCTCGTGTTGAATATACTTCCCGGACCAAGAACACGCCCGAAACTCCAAACTCATCTCCCAAGGACTCGAAACTAGTCAAACGTTACGTAAATATATCAAATTATACTCAAAGCATGGGATTTTCCTACTTATTTAGTCAATTCATCATTCTTGAAGAAATCCCAAAATCCACCCCTGGCCCGCATGCTCAAATTCTGAAAATTCTCTAAGGAAACACTCGCCCATAACCTAAGGATCGTTAATATATGTTTTTGTATGATTTCATAGCCAATTCACGGGTAATTCTCTAAATTCTTGAAAGCCCTAGGTTACTACCCAAATCCTTAAATTTTCACTAATTAGGTAGTTAAATTCAACTAGGAATTCATGCATTAACTAACTTTAGGATGGAATTCACTTACCTTTTAGTAGCTAGGTCGTGGGACTCTTTTCCAAGCTCTCAAGATGGTCTACGGTGGAAGAAATGGAGTGAAAATGGGATAATCATGCATTTAAAGACCTTAATGCCTACAGAGGTTTCCACACCTGCGACTCGACGACCGCACCTGCGGTCTCGCGCCTGCGAGAAAGGACTCGCACCTGCTGAAGAGGGGCCTCGGCTCGAACCTGCGGGCAGGAGTCTGCACCTGCAGGGAAAAGGCCCGCACCTGCAAGAACTGGGCAGCCCACCTAGTGTCGCACCTGCGAGGCTGGGACCACAGGAGCTGTCCCGATCTTGTGACTGGGCAACCGCTCCTGCGGTCACACAAGATCAGGTGCACTAGCAATTGCTTCAGCTGGGTTTTGGCCTCGTTTGGTGCCCGAGAGGCACCTAGGCCCACCCGAGCCCCCGTCAAAATATACCAACAAGTCCCAACTCATAATATGGACTCGCTCGAGCCTTCGGAACACTCCCAACAACGCTAAAACTCAAAATCACACCTCAAAACCCCCTAGAACAAAACTTAGGAACTTTAAGTTTCTAGAATTTCCAACAATGCGCCGAACCGACCTATACTACTCGGAATGACACCAAATTTTGTAGGCAAGTCATAAATGACATAATGAAACTATTCCCGGTCTCGGAATTCCGTTTGGACCTCGATAACACAAAAACACGTCGCAAACCACAATATGAACTTAAGGAAACTCTTATTTCGATATTGGGCGCTGAAACGCTCCCAGATCATCCAAAACCCATTCCGAACATACGCCCAAGTCCGAAATCATCATACGAAGCTACCGGAGCCGTCGAAATTTGATTCCAAGGTCGTTTATTAAAAATTTTGACTGAAGTCAAACTTCGCCAAAAAGGCCAACCTTAAGGAACTAAGTATTCCAATATCGCTCTAAACACTTCCGAAATCCCGAACCACCCGTCCCCGCAAGTCACAAATCACAATAAGACGCTATGGGAAGTTTTATTTAGGGGAAAGGGGTACGATAATGCAAAAAGACTGATCGGGTCATTACGTTCTCCACCTCTTAAACAAACGTTCTTCCTCGAACGGGTCTAGAATCACACCTGAAGTGCTGAATAAGTGTGGATATCTGCTCCGCATGTCCTCCTCAGACTCCCAGGTCGCTTCCTCGACTAGTTGGCCCCTCTACTGAACCTTCATCGCAAAAACTCTCTTGGACCTCAACTGGCGATCCTGTTTATCAATAATAACAACTGGCTCCTCCTCGTCGCCCAACCTATTATCAACTGGATAGTGCTGAAATCAACCACGTGATAGTAGTCGGCGTGGTACCTCCGGAGCATGGATACATGAAAGACCGAATGAACTCCTGACAAACTGAGAGGTAAAGCTAGCTCATATTCAACCTCCCCAACACGCCTCAAGACCTCGAAGGGACCTATAAACCTTGGGCTCAGCTTGCCCTTCTTCCCGAACCTCATAATACCCTTCATCGGCGAGACCTTCAATAGAACCTTGTCTCCCTCGATTAATGATACATCACGTGCCTTTTGATCCGCTAACTCTTCTATATGTACTGTGCGGTGCGGAGCCTCTCCTGAATCAACTTCACCCTCTCCAATGCATCGCTCACCAGATCGGTGCCATATAACTTAGCCTCGCTAGGCTCAAACCATCTTATAGGAAGAAATGGTCCCACTGACCTCCAAGTCAATCATGCACGCCCTGAGCATGCCCTCTAATATCTAAACTGTACGCTCCGACTGACCATCATTATGAGGGTGAAATTATGTGCTGAGATATATGTGGGTACCTATCTCACTATGCAATGCTCTCAAGAAATGTGAGGTGAACTGAGGACCTCAATCTGATATAATGGATACCGGCACACCGTGCAACTTGACTGTCTCTCGAATGTAGATCTGTGCTAACCTCTCAGAAGTATATGTAGTATCCACCGGAATGAAATGCGCTGATTTGGTCAATCTATCCACAATGACCCAAACTGCATCAACCTTCTGCAAAGTCCGAGGCAACCCAACCACGAAGTCTATAGTGATGCGTTCTCACTTCCACTCAGGAATGGGCATCTGTTGAAGTAGGCCTCCTAGCCTCTGGTGCTCATACTTCACCTGCTGGCAGTTAAGACACCTAGTCACATACTCTACAATGTCCCTCTTTATCCGCCTCCACCAGTAATGTTGCTTCAAATCACGATACATCTTCGTAGCACCAGGATGAACAGAATACCGAGAACTGTGTTCCTCCTATAGAATCCTCTCCCTCAGGCCATCAATATTAGGAACACATAAACGGCCCTGAATTCTCAGAACACCATCCCCGCCAATAGTAACCTCCTTGGAACCACCCTACACCACTATCTCCTGAAGCTCTGCTAGGCACGAATCATCGAACTGTCGGGACTTAATCTCCCCCAATAACAAAGACTGAGCAACCACATGTGCTAAAACTCGACGAGGCTCTGAAAGGTCTAATCTCACCAGGCGATTAGCCAAGGACTGAATGTCCAAGGCTAGAGGTCTCTCCTATGCTGAAATATAAGCCAAGCTACCCATACTCTCTGCCTTCTTGCTCAAGGTATCTGCACCACGTTTGCCTTTCCCGGATGATAAAGAATGGTGATATCATAATCCTTCAACAACTCAAGCCATCTGCGCTGCCTCAAATTAAGATCCCTCTGCTTGAACAAGTGCTACAAGCTGCGGTGGTCTGTATAAACCTCACAGGACACCCCATACAAGTAGTGCCTCCAAATCTTAAGGGCATGAACAATCGCCGCCAACTCCAAATCGTGCACAGGATAATTCTTCTCATGAACCTTCAGCTGGCGTGAAGCATAAGCAATAACTCTCCCTCCCTGCATCAACACACACACTAAGCCAACGCGTGAAGCATCGCAATATACTGTGTACATCCCTGAACCGTAAGGCAATACCAGAACTGGTGCTGAGGTTAATGCTTCCTTGAGTTTCTGAAAGCTCGCCTCACACTTGTCGGACCATCGAAACGGGGATTTTTTCTGAGTCAATCTAGTCAATGGAGCTGAAATAGAAGAGAACCCCTCCACAAATCGACGATAATAGCCTGCTAGGCCCAAAAAGCTCTTGATCTCTGTAGCTGAAGTAAGACGCGGCCAACTCTGAACTGCCTCGATCTTTTAAGGAACAACCTTGATACCCTCTTCGGATACCACATGCCCCAAGAATGCTATGGAATCCAAACAGAACTCACACTTGGAGAACTTAGCATATAGCTTCTGTTCCCGCAAAGTCTGGAGCACAACTCTCAAATGCTGCTCGTGCTCCCCCAGGCTACGTGAGTAAATCAAGATGTCATCAATGACGACAATGACAAAGGAATCAATATACGGCCTAAACACCCTATTCATCAAGTCCATAAATGTTGTTGGGGCATTAGTCAAGCCAAAAAACATCACTAGGAACTCATAGTGGCCATACCTCGTACGAAAAGCAGGCTTCGAAACATCTGAGGCCCGAATCCTCAACTGATGATATCAAGATCTCAAATCAATCTTATAAAACACACGAGCACCCTGCAACTTCTCAAACTAATCATCGATGTGCAACAAAGGGTACTTGTTCTTAATGGTGACCTTGTTCAACTGGCGGTAATCAATACACATCTGCATGGACCCATCCTTCTTCTTCACGACTAGAACTGGAGCACCCCACGGTGATACACTCAGTATGATGAACCCCTTAGCCAACAATTCCTCAAGCTGCTCCTTCAACTCTTTCCACTCTTTCGAATCCATACGGTACGGAGGAATAGATATAGGCTGGGTGCCTGAGCTAAATCAATGCAGAAATAAATATCATGATGCGGAGGCATGCCCGGAAGGTCTGAAAGAAATACATCAGCAAACTCTCGAACAAATAGCACCGAATCAATCACCGGAGACTCGGCGGCGGAGTCCCGCACATAAGCAAGATAGGCCAGACAACCCTTCTCAACCATATGTCGAGCTTTCATGAATGATATAACCCGACTGGTTGCACTAACTGAGGAACCTCTCCACTCCAGCCTAGGTGACTCGGGCATGGCTTAAGTAACTATCATGGCATGGAAATCTAGCACTGAAGTTGGGGCTAGAGGGTCTCGGATGACTGGGATAACCACTGGGTGAACTCCGAATGGCTGGAGGACGGTAGGAACGCTCTAGCATAGCGCTGAAATGAGGCCTCGTTGGAACACCTCGGGGAGGTGGTGGGGGTGCTGAATATGAAGGCCTGTTGGGCTAACTACTGCTAAACTGACCTCTTCCCCTAACTGGGGCACCTCTGAAATCTCCGGAGAATCTTGACCTTTTGTCCTGCTGACCCTGCTCCCTGCTCCTCGACCGATACCCCTCGATCCTGCGAGCAATCTCTACCACGAACTGATAAGGAGTACCCATCTCTAACTCTCAGGCCATGGTGGCCCTAATACCTGGATGCAACCCAGCCACAAATCTCCGCACCCTCTCGACATCAGTAGGTAGTATCATGAGTGGATGGCGAGACAACTCTGAAAATTTGGCCTCATAATCTTTCACTGACATCTGTCCGTGCTCTAGCTGCTCAAACTGATACCGCAGCTCTTCCCTCTCAGAGGGTGGGATATATCTATCCAGAAACATCTACGTGAACTACTCCCAAGTGACACGAGGAGAATCTGCTGGCCTGCTGAGAATATAGGACTGCCACCACCTACGAGCTCTGCCCTCCAACTGGAAGGTAGTGAAATCCACTCCATGGGACTCTAGTATCCTCATGTTGTGTAGTCTGTCCCTACACCTGTCAACAAAATCCTGGGCATCCTCGCCTCGCTCACCCCCAAAGACTGGAGGGTGCAATTGAGTCCATCTATCCAATAACTTCTTCGGATCACCGTCCGAAGCTGGTCTGGGCTCAGGTGCTGCTGCTACAGGCTGGACCCCACCCACGAGCAGTGTACCCGGGGTATGATATAATGTTGCTGCCTGACTTGCAGCCTGGGCGGTAGGAGTCTGGGCACCCCTTACCACCTGAGATGTGGCAAGACCTGTGGGAAATAAACCAGCCTCGGATATAGTGTCCATAAATATCATCATACGGCCTATGACCTCCTGGAAGCCTGGCACCGTCATGAAGTCCACTGGAGCAGGATTCGCTGGAGGCACCTTGCCCTACTCCTCTATGATAGGATCCTCTAGTGGTGGTGCAACTGGAATAGCTCTGGGATGCCCTCGTTCCCTACCTCGGGCTGGTGCCCTCCCCCCGCCTCTGCCATAGCCTCGAACGGTGGAGCGGCATCTCCCGGGTCTGAAACATCAGATGCGCGCGTCCTCACCATTTGTGACAGAATAGAAGAATGAGATTTAGTAAACCATTGACTGCACGATAGAATAAAATAAGGATAGGTTTCCTAACACCTTATAGCCTCCTGAAGATATGTACAGATGTCTCAGTCGATCCGTAAGACTCTACTGGGTTTGCCCGTGACTCGTGAGACCTATGTGAACCTAGAGCTCTGATACCATGTTGTCATGACCCAAAATCCTAACTCAGGCCGTGATGGCGCCCAACAGTGGGGTCGGGAAAGCCAACACTCAATTTACTAAGAGTTCTTTCTTATTTGATTAAACGTTTCAACATATACCACGTTTTTAAAGCTTAAAACATAAATCGAAAAGGATAATTAGCAAATTTTAATCAAAAGCGGTCATAAGAGGCGTGAGCCAATATATATACAGACCCGTAATCCATTGTAGCTACCACGTGGGTGCTAGGAACTAGTGTCACAAGTCCTACGGGCATACTAACAGAATATACAAAAAGATATAATATACAGTCCCACTGTCTGAAATAAATAGACGGGAATAAGAAAAAAAACTCCATGGTACTGCCGAGGATCGTCAGGAGAAGCAGCTCAACGTGGAGTCAGGTCCAACTATGATCAGAATCGAGCTCCGGTTTGATAACCAGATGCACCAGCCTCAGAACCTGTACAATTAAGTACAAAAGTGTAGCATGAGTACATAAACAAATATGTACTCAGTGAGTATCCCGTCTTATCTCGAAGAAGTAGTGACGAGAGGTCAACTTGACACTCACTAAGGTCCAGCAGTATAATTTAACATAATATGATGAAAACGGTAGGCATGTAAAGGTAGTAAAGCAACAAATATATAAGGCACTGAAATCTAAGTAAATGATGGAAGTAAATAAACAACTACTACTTCATCTTCCCCCAAATATCTGTCAGATCAATATCCATGAATTCAATAACAATTTATCATGCGCACACGAGATAAGGAAAACCGGCCTGAGCCATAAAAATAATCATGTATGTGCACTGCCGAGGGTCGAACGGCCCAAACCATAAGTGCATCCTTGACATAAAATAGTCACATCAATGCACTGTCGAGGATTGAATGGCTTGAACGATAACTGCATCTTTGCCATAAAATAACCATATTTATGCACTGCCGAGGATCGAACAGCCTGAACTATAAGTGCATCTTTCAATCCGTTGTGGCGTACGGCCCACTCCCATGAGAATGGGGGAAATCACACTCCGCTCGCAGAATGTAAATTGCGAAGCGGTCACATGCACACACAATATTCTTTTTAAATTACTTTTCAGTGAACAATTCCTTAAATTTCTCAAATTCCATGATCTCAGGGAAATAAGCCGCATGTAACCTTAATTCATTAAGCATATAGTTTATTTCAAGGAAAACACAAGGCATGATTTGGGCCTAACTACCCAGATATAATACTAATAGCCGCTACGTACGGACTCTCGTCACTTTGTACGTACGTTGCCCCCACAAACCTCACACATAGCATTTAAATAACCTACGGGGACAATTCCCTCTTACGAGGTTAGAAAGGAGACTCACCTCGTGTCAAATCTACTTGCCGGACCAAGAACGTGCCCGAAACTCCAAACTCGTCTCCCAAGGACTCGAAACTAATCAAACTTTACCTAAATATATCAAATTATACTCGAAGGATGGAATTTTCCTACTTATTTAGTCAATTCATAATTCTTGAAGAAATCCCAAAATCCACCCCTGGGCCCGCATGCTCGGATTCTGAAAATTCTCGAAGAAAACACTTACCCATAACCTAAGGATCGTTAATATTTGATTTTTTATGATTCCATAGCCAATTCACGGGTAATTCTCTAAATTCTCGAAAGCCCTAGGTTACTACCCAAATCCTTAATTTTTCACTAATTAGGTAGTTAAATTCAACTACGAATTCATGCAGTAACTAACTTTAGGATGGAATTCACTTACCTTTTAGTAGCTAGGTCGTGGGACTCTTTTCCAAGATCTCAAGATGGTCTATGGTGGAATAAAATGGAGTGAAAATGGGATAATCCCGCATTTAAAGACCTTTCTTCCTACAGGGGTTTCTGCACCTGCGACTCTACGGCCGCACCTGCGGTCTCGCGCCTGCGAGAAAGGACTCGCACCTACGGAAGAAGGGAAAGGGGCCTGGGCTTGCACCTGCGGGCAGGAGTCCGCACCTGCGGCTCCGCACTTGAGGGGAAAGGGCCATCACCTGCGAGAACTGGTAAGCCCACCTGGGGTCGCACCTGCGAGTGGTGGGACCGCAGGTGCAGTCCCGCATCTGCGACTGGGCAATCGCACCTGCAATCACACCAGATCTGGTGCACCAACAACTACTTCAGCTGGTTTTTGGCCTCGTTTGGTGCCCGAGAGGCATTTGGGCCCACCCGAGCCCCCGTCCAAATATACCAACAAGTCCCAAATCATAATACGGACTTGCTCGCGCCTTAGGAACACCCACAACAATGCTAAAACTTAAAATCACACCTCAAAACCCCCTAGAACCAAACTTAGGAACTTTAAGTTTCTAGAATATGCTAACAATGCGCCGAACCGACCTATTCTACTCGGAATGACACCAAATTCTGCAGGCAAGTCATAAATTACATAATGGAACTATTCCCGGTCTTGGAATTTCGTTTAGACCTCGATAACACAAAAACACGCCCCAAACCACAATATGAACTTAAGGAAACTCTTATTTCGATATTGGGTGCCGAAACACTCCCGGGTCATCCAAAAGCCATTCCGAACATACACCCAAGTCCGAAATCATCATATGAAGCTATCGGAATCATCGAAACTTGATTCTGAGATCGTTTACTAAAAATGTTGACCGAAGTCAAACTTGGCCAAAAAGGCCAACCTTAAGGAACTAAGTGTTCCAATATCGCTCTAAACACCTCCGAAATCCCGAACCACCTGTCCCCGCAAGTCACAAATCACAATAAGACGCTGTGGGAAGTTTCATTTAGGGGAACAGGGTCCGATAATGCAAAATGACCGATCGGATCGTTACAATTATATGCTATAATTATGTATTTTAGTCGCTTATTACACTCTAATTTACTGCAGTTTAATTGAGTTTGAGCTTTAATCGCTAGTGTTTTGCACTAATTATGTGTTCTATGCCTTGTAGGAGTGATTTCGAGCTATGTAGATGTTATAGAATGAATTCAAGTGATTTGGAGCTTTGAATTCTGGGTAAAATCCCAAGTAACTAAGCCGGTATTGTATTCGGGGATCAACGGATAATAGTTAAGAACAAACGAAGAATTGAGTAGGCATATTGCATACTGTCTAATAAAATTCACATAACCTTTCGCTCAGAACTCTATTTCGGCTCCACAGTATATAGTTGGAAAGAAAGTTCAAAGTACTACAACTTTGATGTTTTATGTTTTTCTACATTCCAAACAAAAAAGGTTTAAAAGTGCACGGCCGCGCACTCACCACGCAAATGGGGCAGAAAGTGTGAAATGTGCGGGGGGGGGGGGGGGGGGGGGGGGGGGCATTTCAGGTGCACGGCTGCGCACATTTTGTCCGGGAAAAAGTGTCCTTTTTTGCGTAGGAGAAAGTATAATTGTTTGGTACCAACCCTATTTGGTATATGTAGATGAAAAAACGTTATTTTGAGGACTTTTGACACACGTTGGACCTACGGAGGCAAAGACACAATAGGAGCAAGGCGTGGAATTCTTCTGCGAGTTTTTCACTTCCTTCTTCCTATTTACATTATTGGTTATGAATTCTAGTATTGTAGTTATGCATACTATTATGATTATCTAATTTGTTATCTATGGTTTTGATGGAATATCTTGGAGGATAAATTCTTGTTATGTTTTAATATAATTTAACCTTTGAATTTGTCTATTTGTTCAACTACATGCTTATTTCAGTTGATTGAATGGCCATCGATTAATTGTGCCTATTTATTATGTGTTGCTTGAGAAAGGATACATATTTAGGTGGTCGTTGAACAACGTCACTCATAACGTATGTGAGAAATCAATACAACGGGTTTAAAGGTAGGTTTAGAAATAACAAAGCATTGACGTAGTCATAATGAGTGGTTAGATAAAGCCAACTAGCGTAGTTCGAGAGAATATGTCTAATAAATTATTTTAGTTGATCGAGAGAGAATTACAGAACCTAAAGTGATCACAATCAGTAGAGAATACATAGGTGAAATTGTATTGAACATAGCGGGAAGGATTCCAATATTTGGGGAAATCATAACTCTAGACCTCCTAAATTTAATCTCCAACCCTTAGTATCTTTGGTTGTTAATTTACTGATTTAGTTTCTTAGTTAATTAGTTATATATAAAAATATTAATCTTTATAACTTAGAAATTTATTCGAGCTTGTCTTCTTAGCGACATTGAACAATTATGGCGAAACTTTAGTTCTCTGTGGGATTCAACTCCGAACTCTTAGACCGGATTATATTTGCAGCGACCGCTTAGTCCTTTTTATAAGTAATAGTGGGCATGATCAATACGCCATCATGGGATTTTAGCCTGCGGAATTTGATCTTTATTTCCATGCTTTAGTTTATTACATGATATTCTTGCTTCATGCCTTAATTGTTACATGTATTTAATTAACTTCTATGCCACACTGTTACTTGTCATTTAACTGTCCCTTTACCTAATTTTATATGTTCTTTCCATGACTGTTCCTTATTTGCTACCTATTTCTACTTGTCTTAATTGCACACTTTAATTGTCACATGACTTACTTGTTCAGTTGTTTTGTAATATTTGTTGCATTATATAATGTGAGTTCACTTGCATGAGTTGTTTAGTTGTTATATACCAAATAATTGGTAAAGCTAAGGCTTCGAGTTGTTAGATATTCTTTTATTATTCTATGAATTTTATTTCATTGTACATTTACCTTCTTGATGTAGAAATTCTCGTAAATTTGGTTATTGAATTTTTTATGATGATGATTGAAATGGTTTGGGGAGAGGCTTGCACGCCGCAATGGAAATTGAAAGGTAATGAATTGAAATGGTGGAATAAGGATGGATTATGACATTGACAGATGATGATATGCTGGAATCAGATTGTGCGCCGCAACGGATTGCATATGTGATACTTGTTTGTGATTAGTGAATTAGCCTTGACATTATGATATGAGACTATGAGACTTGTTTTCCTGGTCTCTCTGATAGTTGAATTGGAGTTCGTTTTCATGAGTTAATTGCTTTACTTCCATTTTCTATTTTCTCTTATTATTAATAATAATATTATTGCGTACAGGTTATTGTAAGTGGCCTGCCTTAGCCTCGTCACTACTTCGTCGAAATCAAGTTCGGCACTTACAGAGAGGTCGGTTGTGCTCATACTACACTCTGCACTTCATGTGTAGACACCTGAATTAATCCTCGTAGCACTTTGTGAAACTGGACGGATCCAGCTACTTGTGGAGACTTGAGGTATAGTTGCACGGCATTCGCAGCCCCGAAGTCCCCTTCTATTTCGTCATTCTTGTTCATTTGGATTCAAATAGTTATATTTATTCAGACTATTATCTGTATCACTCTAGACGATCATGTATTCATGACTCTAGTTCCTGAGATTATATTTAGATTGCGTTGTTCAGTAGTATATCATCTTACTTCAGAATATTCGGTTGATATTGATAGCATTTAATTTGAATTGTTAAATACTGGTTAGGCAATACAGCTAATGTTGCCTTTTCTCGCAAGTGGAATGTTAGGCTCCATCACGGTCTCGAGGGTGTGAATTCAGGTTGTGACAATATGTTAGTTTTAACATCAAATTTATGAGAATCAAATAGGAAAATTGGGAAATTTTGTCAGATTTTTAAAAAATAAAGAATTAAGTTTTAAGTTTTGATTTGGACTCGGATTTTAAAACAAACACATATATAGACTCGTGGGATAATGGGTAGTCGGAATCTACCCTTGGACCTGGGTTTTGACCGGGCGGACCTGAGGTTGAGTTTTTGGGAACACAATAAAGATCAAAGTTTTATCTATTATAATTGTTTTCTTTGCATTATTTGATGATATTAATTCACTTTTGGGTAGATTTGAGCCGCATGGAGGCAAATTTTTGGGGAAAAGCCATTTCCGAGGTATGAGTTAGCCTTATTGAGGTAGGTATCTTGCCTAACTTTGTGGGGGAGGGGGGAGCTACCCCTTAGGATTTGGGATGGTTGTTCTACTTGTGTTATATGAAAATCATGTATGCAAGGTGACGAGTGGGTACACATGCTATTTGGTGTATTTGACCGATTTAGGTTATTTAGACTCTTTCCATACCTTTAATTGAATTGTCATAACATGTTATATCCCTCATTGTTAATATACTCTTACATTTATTAATCTACAGTACATGATTTATTTGACATTTCTTACACTTCTTCTACATTTCACTTGTTGTTTTGCTCTTATATGCTTTAGGTGAAGTTATTTCCTTCCTTGTTGTCTTCTTTCCTCTAAATTGTCGAATTACTTTTACTTGAAGTTGTTATTTCGTTGAATATCTTCTTGTTGAGTTATTGTTGTTGAAGCCATAAAAGTCGTTATCACATTGAGGTGAAGTTGTTAATTGTGGAGATATATTTCTTGTTGAGCAATTCACATTCATATTGTTATTGTTGAGATTCTTATACAGATTGTGGTTGAGTCATGGATTATTTGTTTTGGAATCATTGGCTTGTTGATTCTTTTAGCAAGTAGTGGCATAGGTCACTTGTGGTGCGAGTTGTGATTATGTTGTGATATTGATACACATGCGGTGGTATAAGGCTAAGGGTTGATACGCATGCAGTGAGATAAGGTAGGCTTGATATGAGTGTTGCTAGTAGGGGAACTACTTGAAGCCACACAGTGAGATAAGGTAGGCTAAAACGCGTGTAGTTATTTCGGGAAAAATGATTTTCAAAACTAAATGTAAGGCTCACGCGGTGATATGAGGAAAGATTGTGATTGAAATTGTGAAATGTGAATACAACGCAGTATCTCAGCTGTGATTCTTGTTGTGCATTTCATATTGAAAAGATTTATTTGTTGAACAATACTTATTGCTTTAATTCTTCCTTGTCTTACTAGTTTTGTCCGTATTAGATTATTTGTGGTTCTCATTTTGTGGTTCCTTCTTGTTGCCTTTTTGCTTAAACTTTTGTCGTTAGTTTAAGTTACTATACTGCTTTGTTAACACTCATTTCTCCACTTTCCGTTATTTTCCGTTATTATATTTATTTATTTTATCTTGTCCTAGTAGGTGTCTTGACCTGGAATCATCACTACTTTATCGAGGTTAGACTTGATACTTACTGGATACCATTATGGTGTACTCATACCACGCTGCTACATATCTTTTGTGTAGATCTATGTACGTTTGCCCGTGTTGGACGCTAATGATTGTTTGATTAGTTGCTTTATAGAGACTTCAATGTATACCTTCCCGGCATTCACAGGCCTCGGAATCTTATTGTCTCATTACCATTACTTCCTTTATCAGATAGTGTTGTAGTAGAGGGTTTAGAATATTGTGTAGAGCTTATGAATCAGTTCCACCGATTTTGGGAATTTATGTTGTTGATTTTCCATTGTGGGGATTAATATGAGCTATAAGTTTTAGTTTAGTATCTCAGTCGGTTATTCTTTAAGCTATTATTAAGTGTTAGGCTCACCTAGTCTTAGTGACTAGGTGCCATCACAACATCCTAAGGTGGGAAATTGGGGTCGAGACAGGTTGGTATCAGAGTTCTAGGTTCATAGGTGTTACGAGTCATAAAAAAGTTTAATAGAGTCTTACGATCGATATGGAGACATCTGTAATTATCTTTGGAGACTACAATACTGTTAAGAAATTCAACTTCTTTGATTCCTTATCTTGTGAACTGGTTTACTTCAAAATCTGAATCTTTGTCTTTCTATTCTCTCACAGATGGTGAGGACATGCACTGTTGGATCTGACAATCAGATGTGTGCTCCTCTGCTAGAGCCACGAGAGGGTGGAGCTAGGGAAAAGGCTGAGGAAGGACAGGTGGTGAAACTAGAGCACCTGCATGAGCAGCAGCTGAAGATCCACTAGTAGCTCCGGTTAGGGGACATGCACCCGAGGCGCCTGTTGTCACCCTTGCACTTCAGGAGACCCTAGCAATTTTGAGCATGTTAGGTACTCTAGCTCAAGCGGGGTATATTCCACTTGCACAATCTACATCTCAGGATGAGGGAGGAGCTCAGACTTTCGCGGCATGTACCCTAGACCAGCGGGTCTTTGTTGATCAGGTCCTGGATGTTATACGTGTGTAACCTGATGTTCTGATTCAGCCCGAGGTTAGGGAAATGGCATCGAAGGTGGAGAAAGTTAGCCTTGAGAGGTTTAAGAAGTAACATCCTCCTACTTACAGTGGCCTAGCTACCGAGGATGCGCAGGGTTTTCTAGAGAAGTGCCATCGTATTATCTGCACCATTGGTATTGTGGAGGCGAGTGGAGTCGTTTTACCACATTTTAGCTATCAGGAGCGATGTATCAGTGGTGGAGGGATTACGAGGAGGGTAGCCCAGTCGATGCAGCTTCACTCACATGGACTCAGTTCTCAGAGATGTTCTTGAGAGAGTTTGTTCCCTAGATCCATCAGGATGCATGGTGCATATAGTTTGAGCAATTACACTAGGCTACTATGATAGTATCAGAGTATGCCATCAATTTCAGTGGGTTGTCCAGGCATGCACTTGCTTTGGTTTCTACAATTAGAGATTGAGTCCACAGATTCATCGAGGGGCTCAACTATGGTATTAGATTCACCATGGCTCGAGAGTTTGGCAGTTACTCCGTATCAGCCGGTGGTAGAGATCACGTGGAGGTTAGAGGGTATATAGGGCTGTGAGAGAGAGGACGGGGAGGCCAAGAGGCCTCAAGATTTTGTAGGATATAGTGGTGCAACCACACCAGCTGCAGCTCGTCATGGCAGGGGCTATGTAAGTTGTCCAGTTCATTTCGCACTTCCAGCTTCTAGTGGTGCTACGGCTGTTCTGTGGTCTTAGGTTGCCCATGTTTCTCAGCCATTATCTAGTACACCTCCTGCACGGAGTGCCTTTAGTGGCCAGTCTAGTTGACCAGGCCCGAGTTAGCTTCAACAACCATGCCCACTAAGAGATTATTTTGAGTGTGGCGACACCAGACATATGGTGAAGGACTGCCCCATACTTTGGAGGGGTGCACGTCCATAGACTACTCTGGCTCCCCGAATTCCACAATGGTCACAAACTTCACAGGCCATGTTTGCTACTGTAGTTGCCGCTCCATCTGCACAACACCTAGGGGTAGGGGTCAGGCAGATATAGGTCCCCCTAGAGGGGGAGTCTATGTCAGATACTATGATTTCCTGGGTAGGATGGGGGCAGACGCATCAGGCACAGTCATCACAGGTATGGTTCCGATTTTTCATAGAGATACATCAGTCTTATTTGTTCCGGAATCCACTTATTTATATGTGTCATCCTACTTTGCTATGTATTTGGATATATCTCGTGATTATTTGACTTTTCCTATTTATGTGTCCATGCATGTGGGAGATTCTATTATTATGGACTATGTGTATCAGTCGTGTTTAGTTATTATTGGTGGTTTTGATACCATAATTGATCTATTGCTACTCAATATGGTAGACTTTGATGACATCATGTGCATGGACTGGTTGTCACGCTATCATGCTATTTAAATTGTCACGCCAAGATTGTGACACTGGCTATACCAGGTTTGCCGCGATTATAATGGAAAGGCAGATTGGACTATGTTCCTAGCATGGTGTCNGTGTAGGTGAATTGGAGATGGAAACCGAGCTAAATGGATGCAAATACATCGAAAATACGCTCAAGAGGCGAGGAAGAGTGCACTGGGCTATAGCTGGGCGCTAGAGCCCAAACGCCTGGCCATGCCTAGCGTTAGCCAGGCGTTAGGGTCCAAACGCCATCTGTAGCCTGATGTTAGCCAGGCGTTGGAATCCAAACGCCAGCCCTAGCCTGGCGTTATCCAGACATTAGCCTCATAACGCCAGGTCCCTGTTTCGGTCAATTCCGGGTTTTGACAAGTTTAAGTATTTCCCGGTTGGAATAGAAGTCTCCTACACGTTTAGGGTTTGTCCTAAACATATAAATAGACTCATAAAACACAACTTAAAGGGGATTGGAAGGCAGACGAAGGATTCAAAGAGAAGAAACCATTAAAGTGACAAAACATTGATTTCTACATGTTTTATTCATTACTTTGTAATTCAATTATGCAATTTATTTTGAGTTTGATTCTTATGAACATG